>CAUZXS010005458.1:0-45000 GCA_963585895.1 Sepioteuthis lessoniana | reverse complement strand
TCGATGCGACCGCTGCCTGGAAGAAACTGCATTTCATTTTATCGGTTAGGTCTCATTTCCATAAGAAATCATAGAAATCCATCTGTTAAGAAATGTTACAAATTTTTAAATAAGTCTGATGATGTCATGCATAAATGGCTTAAATTTTAATCCCAAATGTAATGCTTGAAAAAATTTTCTTTCAAAGGTCACATTACTTTGACATCACCTCGGGTATAGACTGTTGCTCATGTGTTAGATATATTTTAAGACCCCAATTCCTTGGGTAACAGATTTTATTTAACTCTGCTTGCTCTGTTTTTATAAGGAAAACTTTTAGTAAATGGATTTTATATATAAAGTATTCCTAAATAATACCAATAATTTGCTCACAGCTCTGTTTTCATGTATTCCTATCTAATACTAATGATTTATACAAATTACATATGTTTCAAGTAATTATAGCAATTTAATAATAATGATTTGTTTCTACACATAATTATATGGTTTCAAGTAGGAGGTGCCCAGGGTGTAATGGTTATCATTGGAGGAAATGGACATGGCAACACGAGTTCAAATCCTAGACAAAACATTGCATTTTACATAGCACTAATACCCTTGGGAAAGGTATGAATCCAATTATTCTCTCTCCAGCTATGGGTAAATAGTAGGGAAGACTGGGTTCTTTAGCTCTGATTAGGCAACCAGTCTAGGAGATGGAAAACTCTGAATTCAAACCTGTTAAACTCCACTGAAAAAATTTACTTACAGTCATATCCTGTCCATATGGAGGAGTTGGTAAATATATACATGCAGTTTTAAATAATTTATAATAATCTTTAGTAAACAATTTTAGCTTCAAGTAACTCTTCTTAATACAAATATTTTACAGTAATATGGTATCAAGTATTCCTATCTGATACTAATAATTTTTAAACAGTTCTATTTGACTCATAAACAGAAACCTAAAAGGTACTACAACTCCATATCAGAGTGGTCAGAGGAGTAATAGCAATGGAGGAGTACTCCACACTATTCAGAACTGGAAACTCACCATTGATGCAGTTTTGTATAATACCCAGGACAAACCCTTTTGGGATACGGGGGTTTTAAACTTCTGCATTGGATACAGTTGCATATTCTAAGCCCCACTAACTGAGCATTGACTAATCTTATATTTATCTATTAATAAATGGATGTCATAATATAATCCTAGAAGCAGCACCCTACAAAACATCAGCTGTACAGCCACAAACCATCCAAGTAAGATGTGCAAGACATACTGGACACTGCAGACGAAGTAAAGACAAACTTATTAGCGATATTCTCCAATGAACTGCTATACATAAACCCATAAATATTGGCTAACCAGCAAAGGTTTACATTCACCAGCACTGTGTGGACACAGAATGCCGTCTAGAAGACTTGCTAAGAGTAATGGCCAATAAGTATGAATGCTGAAAGAGAATTTGTGCTATTAGCAGACTTTGATGATGACTATATAGATACATCCTTTACCTATCTACACAGACCAAATATATTTGTAATCTGATACTACTATTCATGACCTTCTTTTAAAAGAATATTTCTTTTTACAAGAAATGCCCTTTTAGTTATTAACCCAGGTTTTAAAAAAATAAATTACTAACTGATAATATAAATTCACCAAACCTCGACAATAAAAACGAAAGAAAAATTCTTTATTCACAAAAACCTCGTTCACTTTCTGTCCATAATTACAACAGAATGAAAGATTTTACAAATTCATTTGAAAAATCTTTACTTTAAATTCTAACAAACTTTAACAGCATTTTAACTAAAAACAAAAAGTAATTTTTTTAAAACCCTTGACACAAACAACCAACTTGTAAAACAATGACACAAAACACAACACCACTTTACTAAAAGATTCAGTATACAGAGTTTCCAAATTTAGTTTGTAGTAATCTTGTCAAGAACAGTGAGGAAATTCAAAGGTATTAGAGGTGAGCGAGTTAGTGGCTGGAAGGTGTAGATGGTATGAAGAGAGGAGAGGAAAGGGAGGGAGGTTAAGGGTGTTAAGCAGGTCAAAAGGATCTTCAATACATCCTCTACCCCCACCTCTACCATTACCAAAGTAATCAATAAACAAAATTGGTGAAGTTGTTCTGGCTGTAACTGAAGACTAAATGGAATCTGATGCAAACCATGGGAACATTTCAACATCTTAAAGTAGAATTTTAATCAATTCTACAAAGGAATTTGATTTGCCTGCTTCCTCCAAGAACAAACATAGCAGAAATAAAATAACAATAACACAGGTAAGAGATAGAAAACAATCAAGAATTGAATTTGAACTGCATGTAGCAGGGCAGGGTTTTTTGGGGGTTTTGTTTTGTTTTTTTGTTTTTGTTTTTTTTTTTGGGGGGGGGGTTGAAGTCTTAAATCATTCTTAATTCTGCAAGTGTGTGTAAGGACAATTCCTGCTAAGTAATTATGTATTTGATTCCTTTTGGAGTTTTTTGGGTATTTTTTTTTTTTTACAAATTTAACTGAGCATACATATACTGGTATATCCACTACTGACATACTTATGCATACAACAACTAGCATACATATAAATACACACTTACAAATATACTTTCATGTCATTCAGTCATGCACATGGAAAAACTTCAGGGTTTTTTTAACACATTAACATGTGTAACACAAAAAATATACATACATACACACTTATTAATATACATAGAATACCTCCTTAGATATCTATATTACAACCATTTACTGAATACACACACACACTCTTACATTCAAGCATTTAAATGTAAAAAGTTATATGAAATAAAACATTCATGTCTTTATGAAGAATCAGTAAAAGGTTAGAGTTAAAGCAAAAGTTATTCAAAGACAAGTTAGTGAGGCATCAACAGGTTCTACTGCTGCCATGATGTATACTAATTGTTCAGTTTTAATAAAATCATAAAGAGATTATTATATTTTGCATATATATCAGTATAAAATAAAATTGCATACCTTAGAATATGATGATAATTTTGATTTTAATACCCCATGTGCACAGTATTTGAGTACTGTTGATACAAATCCTATTTTGGAAACTGTTCATATAACAATTTATATGCATAATGCAGCTATATTCCCTGCACATTTAATATAGAGTAAACTGAAATATATTCAGGATATGGAAATTTTATCTTCCTTCAGCAGGTGTGTGTGTGTGTATATGTAAGTGTGTATATATATATATATATATATATATATATATATATATATATATAATAAAAAGAGAAATGTGAATACAAAAAGATTGCATAAAAAAGTGCTCAATGCTATTATAGCAGAGCATTTATAAAACCTAAAAAAATGTATTTATTAACACCAGAAATTTCACATGGTGTGCACAATCATCAGATGGAAAAGTTTCATGTATCATCTAAAAGAATTGTATCATGGTTGATACACAATTTTTTTTTTTTTTTAAGGAAATCAATATAAAAAGAAGTGATAGATAGATAGATAGATAGATAGATATGTATGTGTGTGTGTGTGTGTGTGTGTGTGTGTGTGTGTGTGTGTGTGTTCATAATTTTAGGGCTTTAGAAAAATATTAGTTCATATCTGTAAAGAACAGATGATTGAGTGAGATGGGTAAAAGGGGCCAATTATTATTATTATTATTATTTTTTTTTTTTTTTTTTTTTTACACAGAATCCCAGCTCACTATCATCATTTGATCTCAGACACCCTTTCCCTAAATCTCAACAACAATTTTACAAAACAATCTAATATTTCTATAGTTCAGTTACTAATTTATCTGATTGTAAACTCATCCTAATAATTCAACAATCAAAACCATACAAGGAGAACATATCTGTAGTTTGCTTAAAAAGGCCAACGACCAAGCAAACTTGAGACTAACATTCAACACCTGTTTTACATCATGGATGATTATGTATTTAGAACTTGCTGGCATGACTAGTACCGGATGAAAAAAACAAAATGGAGGTATAAATGATGGTTCATGAATCAAAATAAATGTATCTCAAGATTAATGTTCTTTTCTCTTTGATAATGTGCAGTTTTTCATATTATCAGGGTGATTTTTTTTTTAATCTTAAAAAATAAAAAATAAAATCACTTGTTTGTTATGCACTTTTCAAAAATCACTTATGCTTTTTTCATAGATTACAAATAGAAAAAAAAAATTTATTTTATAAAATAAACTACTTCCTTTACCCTCCAAGTAATCCACTAGAAGATAATAGATTAATTTAATCTTCTATAAAATTTTTATTTTAACTTTTAATATTTACTTTGCAATCTTAAAATTGCTTAATTTATATTAAAAATATCAAGCCAACTAGTTTAAAACACAAATGATTCCTTATGGCTGAATCATCTCTTTGTCCTCAAATTCCCAAACAAAACTAAGAGAAATTCACTGGGTAATGCTAGAAAAGAAAAAAAGACAATTAGATTTATAAGAATTTAGGCTATAAAAATTTAGGGGGAAAATTCCAAAGAAGATAAATGAAAAACTCTAAATTAAGATTAATTAATTAACTGTCAATGTTAACAAAGCAAGAACATTTTCTGTAGGGATAGTAATGTTAGTAAATAAATGTGAGAGAGAAATTAGATGGTGATAGAATAGAAAAAAATATCTACTTTAGCTGAAATTAAATCTGACAAAAAAAGCCAGAGGTATTAACTAAAACAATAAAAAGGTGGAGGGGAGCAAGTAAGACAGACAGAGAATACTTGAAATAGGTCTTGTGGGGAAAAAGTTTCTTATTGAAAGAAATTAAAATAAAATGAAAAAAAAAAAAAAACAAATTTAAAAAAGATATTAAAGAAAACCAAAATAGAAGAAAAAGATTGATTTCAATGACATGTTAACTTAGGCACAATTATTTTAGGGAATTGTGTATATCGTATGTTTATATTTAAATTTTTGATAGTTGTTTCTGAAGAACTTTTTGCACAAAGTTATATTATATCAAGTATTCCAAGCTATTACAAATAATTTGCACACAGTTGTATGATTTCAAGTTTTCCTATCTAATACTAATAATTTATACACAATTATATGGTTTCAAATAACAATTATAATAATTTGTTTGCACATCATATGGTTTCAAGAATTTTTATCTAATACTAATTTTTTATCAGATCTATTTGACCTATAAATGGGACCTCCAGGGCAGAGTGGATCTGAGAGTAATGGCAATGAAGGAGTAATCAACACTTCACAGAGCTCCAAAACTGTAGTCTCACGATCAGAAACAGTTTAGTGTTCTACCCAGAACAACCCTTTAGTGGGGTGGGTCTTACCTCTTTGCAGGAGATACAGTCAGCATACTCTAAGTCCCACTAACAGGTTGGATAACAAAAATATTAGGTAGGAATTATAAAAAATTATTCTTAAAAAAAGAGAGAGAGAAAAGATGGGCAAAAGAAATTAATAAAATTAAAATAAAACAAGAAAAGACGGGGACAGCTAAAAAGAAAAATATTAGAAAAAAATTATAAAACTTATAAAATTACCACTACTGATTTTATTAAAAATCATTTACAAAAGTCTGCTGAAAAGTTCATAGGCTGACCAAGATACTTTCATGGAATGTAACCAAGTGAGGTTTATTTTTAACATACTTCTCCTTATAGCCCACACACTTCATTCATTGGTGTTGCAGTACTTGGATCCTATAAGTCAAAAAAGTCATCAATATCATATGAACTTTTAAGCCCATCCTTGTATACAAAAAAAAGCAATAGGAAATAACAAAACCCTATAAAGATGATACTTAAATCATAGGAAAAATGAACTCCCATGAAATATCTAACAAGTAATAGTAAGATTTTGTTTGTTTGTTTGGGTTTTATGGCATATCAACCTTTGTAGGTTATTTAATGTTCTATTACAAACAATTCAGTTTAGCATAAGTACACAGTTTAATTGTTAAAAACATTTCAAGTAATTCAGTTTAGTCAAACAGTTCTATTTCAAACAATTTTGTTTAGCATAAATACACAGTTTAGTTCTATTTGACCCATAGATATGACCCTATCAGGCGCTACCACTCCAGGCTAGAGTGGACCGGAGAGTAATGGCGATAAAGGGATACTCCACATTCCCCAAAGCTCCAGCATTACTGGAACCACACCATCCGATTGTTTAATGTCATATCCAGGACACTCATGTTTGGCGGAGGGGGGGGGGTCTTATCCCTCTGTAGAGAAGCAATCAGTGTATTCTACAGCTCCAGCTGACTGGGCAAAGTAAAATTTAGTAAATGATAGCTAATTTAAGAAAAAAGTTCATAGCATTATTCACTACACTGTACATTTTGAATGTCAAATCAAGCAAAATGTGAAACACTATGGTAGCAGAGTGTCCATGGAATTTGCCGTTATACACGCAATGCAATTTAACTATTTTGATTGATGCATCCTTTGAGTTCCAGATGGCCCCATACTAAAATTGGAAAAGGGTAAAAAAAAAATGTTATAGCAGATGGAAAATATCAAGGATGGAATTAAGGTTAGAGATGCAAAGAAGGATGAAAGGAAATTAGCACTAAAAAGAGAAAATGAAAGAAGAAAGAGAAAGGTAAATGAATCATGAAACAAAAGACTGATTCTTAAGAGATAGAATACAAGAGCAAAGCCAAAAATTACCATTATGCAAAATCCATTGTTCATCTGGCAAGTTTTTGTTTGTTTTATTTTCTTTTTTTCACAATAAAAGAATTCCAAAAACATATTCATGAATATGTCTTTGAGAAAGTATGTGTTGAAACAGTAATTGGTGACAATAAAAGGAGGGAAAAAAGATATTGAAAACAGACTTGATTCAGTTTCATGTTGAGCAATTGCTTATAGCATAATTTCTTGAATGCTTATCTTACAATCCACAGATAAGTTCATTCCTAAGGTATTTGTACTTAAATATTAAAATTTGCTTTACAAAATCAATGTGTTTATTTCTAGAGTGTTGTCAATAGTAACAGTCATTAACACAAATCCCCAAAATCATTATATGAAGAAGATTATGATGAAAAGTTCTTGACTAGACCAAGAAAAGAATGATTCAGAGCTATAAAATGTGCTTGCTCCTCTACAACAGATATTGTACATAATTTCTCAAGTCTCTTTAATGTTTCCTATAAATAAATAAAAATTTCTTTCTTAGTTAGGTCGAGAATTTTTCTGACCTCCTTCACAATTAGTGTTGATTTGAAGGTTTACTTTTATCATAATAGCAAACAGATTCCTTAAACCAAATCCACAAAAAGATTATACAAGGAAGATTATACTGTAAAATTCTCAGCTAGACCAAGAAAAGAATAAGCAATAGTCATAGCATATACATGCTCCTCTACAAATAATTCCTCAAGTTTTTCCCAAAACAAAAATAATAAATAAAAAACAATTTCTTTCTTGTTTAGATTAAGAACTTTTCAAACTGCTTTTGTAAAAGTGTTGATGTAAATGCTTACTTTTATCATTCACAAAAATATATTTAAAAATAAAGTAAAGAAAATGAGATCAGATATAAATTAATGTCTCTAAATGAGACTTGAACACAAATTATACACCTCAAGAGCCTTTCTTTCATGGACAATATCAGAATCATTTTTTTTTCTATTTTTTAGTCAAATGATATGATATTTTAGAAAAATTGATATTATTTTGTAATCTAATAACTTGACCAATTCTCATTCAAATTATCTTAAACTTTAACAGCATGTGTAGTAATAACTCAAAACTCTATATCTAATGTTTTCTTTTTATTTTATTTTTTCAAGTATAGTAATGCCATTTACTGGAAAAGAAAAAGTGAACAAAACTGTGCAGTGTGCATTTGAGAGAGAATTTGATAAAAATGCATCAACTGCAATAGAGATTTGAACATGACACAAAAAGTTCACAGGAAGACTGTCTGTGCAGAACAAAAGGACCTGAACAACCAACTCGATATGTGACATGTGACAGGCAGTGTGCATGTTGAAAACTTGTGAGATCATTCATGAACTCCACAAACCTTTAAATTTCTCATTCAAATTTTAATGAATAAATATTATTTTGCTTAATATTAAACCTGTTTTGTTTTATTTGCCTAGACAATGTAGTTTACTAAAATATTTACATCTCAAATGATATCAAATTTTTTGAAAAATCTTGTATAAGAACAAAAAGTAAAGAGGCAACAATATCATGTAGAAGTAGTAATAAAAAAAAAGTGGAAATGCTTCATAATATAAAAATGGAAATAATTTCTACTAAAACTTATGACTTATACATTGTCAGGGGCCTTTCAAAAATGTTCACCTATAAGATTACTCATTCAGCAAGGAGATGCCTCTGAGTGAGCTTATGTACAATGTAATCATATTTGGAATGACCAAGCAAGGAAATTATTCTCATCTCATGTAGGGTTTTTTGGTAAAATATAACCTCACCCAGATTTGCCAGTCCTGCAACAGTCCAGATTCAAATTGCTATGACCTCTAGCTTTTCCCAAAGTTAAAAGCATAGTTTAAACACCATGATAAAATGGAAAAAACTTTAAAAAGATAAATAAAAACTAAAGATAAGAATATGAGTCCTAATGTACAGTTTGAAAGATCTAAGGTAAGAAAAGGTTTGCTTTATTGGTTTAATGGCATATCAACACCTTATGGATTATTTAATGCCAAAATTTTTGAATGTTTGATTTGAGTAAGATAGGAAGTTTAATCAGATAGATACATTGTAAAAAGAAGAAAACAGAAAGAAAATTACATATACATGGATGAGAAAATTTGATAATATGAGTTAAAGTCCACTAACATATTTTGACCATATGAATGTAATTATCTAAGATATGAAATTATGAAAATTTCAGGTGGAAGGTATTTTAGGTCATCTTCAAAGTGAGAATTATGAATTTAAAATAATGGTTTAAATGATACCAAAAAATATTCAAAAAAGATATTAATTTTTTTTTTAAAGTTAAGGAAAAACACAGCATCAATAAAAAAAGTTGGTTGGTATAGGTAGAGAATGAAGAAAAGGAAAAATATTGTGGACAGATGGAGTTAGTATATCTAGTTGGAAGGTGGATAGAAATATGTTTAATCATCTTTGTGTAAGTTGAAATCTTTTAAGATCATTTTAGCTAGATAAGGTGATATTTCATAAAATCCTGGTCTCTGTTATATGGTTTTATAATGTGAAATAGCAGATGATTCTATACTTCTACATTTTTTATTGTTGTGACCTTGTTAGGGACCAGAAATAAAGACACTAGAAAGGAATTTAATTTAACAAATATATTAACAAAGAACAGTAATACAACATATACAAATCAGAGGGTTACCAGCAAGACTGTTTCGGTCTAACTGCTAGGGCTGTCAGCTAGAATATTGCCTTCTGCCTAAGAGTGCTATTTATAGCTAGTAGAGTTCATACGTGCATGAGTAAATTACCATAACAGTTATCATGAATGATCATGATGATGTTTGAATGTTTGAAATAAAATGTATGGTTTATTGAGATGTTATGAATAACTAAAGTGTTTGAAAAATTGCCTGATTTAAAGTCTCTTCTGTGTTTATTGATTCTTTTCAGTAAATCTCTACTTGTTTCTCCTATATAAGATCTTGGGCAGTCTTGGCAGTAAATTCAACATATACCTGCATCAGAATAAGATTTTTGTTTTATTGTTATTATTGTTTCTTAACAATTGCTTGACTGTTTTGGAAATTCATATGACTCCATCTGTACCCAATATTTCTCCTTTTCTTCATGCTATTTCTTTTTCCCTCTTTCACCATGTCTTTCTTTTTTTCCCTCTTCCTCTTATTTTTTCTTTCTTACATTCTCTACCAATACAAACCGACTTTAATAGATGCCATGTTTCTCCTTAACTTTTCTATTCAAAATTTATATTTCATGACGTAATCATTTTTGAATGTATTTTTCTGTATCGTTTAAACCATTATTTTAAATTCATAATTCCGACCATGGATGACTTAAAATACCTTCCACCAGAAATTTTCCTAATTTCATATCTTAGATAATTTCATTCATATGGTCGAAACATGTTGGTGGATTTTAACTCATATTATTAAATTTTCTCATCCATTTATATGTATTTTTCTTTCAGTTTTCTTCTTTTTATAACAAATGTTTGATTATACTATATTCTTAACATTTCATAGTAATCATTTTTTTTTTTTTTTTTTTAAATCAAACTTTTTTACATTTATATCAAGTAAAAATCATTTGTTTACACACAGCATTAGACTGGAATACTTGATACCCTATAATTAACATTTCCTACATAATTAGATAAGTTCAAGTAAGTATAACTATTTGATAATAATCATTTATTTACACACAGTCATATGGTATAAAATATTCCTAATTGATATTAATAATTTGAAAACAGTTATATGGTTTCATCTAACTATTCCTATTTAATAGCAATAATCATTTGTCTGTATACAGTTTCAAGTATTTCTGTTCTATACAATTATTTTTAAACAGACCCATTGCAGACATCGAGTAATGGTAATAAAAGGGTGACTGAACACTACACAAAACTCCAGAACTGGACCCTTACCAATTTAGTGTCATACCCAGGACATCTTTTTCTTTGGGTGGAGATAGGTATTGCAAGGGATAGAGCCAGTGTAATTTCAACCCAGGCCAACAGGTCAGGTGACCAAAGTGAATACAAGTAAGTACATTAATTCAAACATCCAACCATTTTAACCAATTCACAGTGGCGATGGGGAGGTCTTTCTTTCTTAAGAGTAAACCAATTTATTCTAACAGCCAAGATAAATTGGAATCTTCTGACACAGGAGTTAAGAATGCAATGTCATTCCAATTTGTGCAATATTTTATAGCAGATAAATTACTGAAGACAGATCTGGGATTAATATAAGTGAATATTTGAGAAGATCATTTTGACAGGAGCACCATAAAAATAATTAACCCTTTCCCCCCCCCCACCTTTTCTTTTAAAACAATAAATCAAATTTCAATATATTTTACAGAGAAGATGAATCGAGTCTCCAATCCAAGAATTAAGAAAATAATACCATTCTCAGTTTGTGAGAAGTATTATCAGAAAGCAACAAAATCACAACAGATTTTAAAATAATATAAATGAAAATCCAATAAAAGGTGACAATCTACTCTATAATGATTTCAACATTTTTTTACATTGCATTTTAATTCAAAATATACAAGTCAAATCATGAGAGTAAAATGCATAATACACAAGATCTGCCCAGAACATATTCATATGATGATTATTTCAAAAACCAGCTCTTTTAACTTAATAGCCAACAGAAACAATAAGATGTTATTGAATGAGCTTGTATACTGTGTAATCATCACATTTATAATGATATCACATGCAGAATTTACTGGCAAAACATCACTCCATCCAGGTCTGTCAGTCCCAACACCACTTCTAATTTTGGCTCTCAGCTACTTTGGTTAAAAGGAAGAGTTAAAACCCTAGAGAAGTATGAGAATTCAAAAATCAGCTGATGGTGAGAGACCTTTAAAGACTGTTTGAAAATGTGAAAGGGATTGTGATATCAGTGTGTGATGACTCAGTAGGAGCACGTTAAAGAGGACTACAGTCTGATAGAAACTATTCTTTTACTTTAATTATACTTTCTTTATTAATATGATTGAATACAACTCTCTTAGCAAAAATGATGGAATTAGCACACTTTGATCGGTTTTAATAGCACATCAACCAGTCTACGGTCATCTTATGCCACAAGGTTAGAGAATCATATTCATTATAAGTTCCTATTGACATTTTTGTGTAGTTGTTGAGATTTTTTTTTTTTTTTTGCACAGTCCTATCAAATATAAATCCCTTTTAAACAGATCTATTAGATCCATAGATGCAACCCTAATAGGTACTACCACTCCAGGTCAGAGTGGACCAGGGAGTAATGGCAATGAAGAGATAATCCACACTTCCTAGATATCGAGATTCATAACTAGATGCAATTTAGTGTCATACCCAGAAACACCCACTCTTTTATGGGGAGGGTCTTACCCCTCTGCATGAGATACACTCAGTGTATTCTCAGCTCCACCAAGAGGGTTGAACACATGTAGAGGATATTCACCTTGAATTTTTTTTCAACATTGGGTTATTCCATGATATTTACCTCTGCATGGCTTGGGAAAAAAATCATGCTGTTAGTCTAAATAATTTAATCTAGTTTAAGGGATATTTTGTGAAGGCAGAATGTACAAATATATTTTTTTTAATTTTTTATTTGTCATTAGTTTATTTACAGCTGAATAAAAGAACATCCTAATTAGAGAATTAATTCCATATTTTTTGTTCTTGTTAGTACTTTCTAAATATACCTTGTATGCATTATAAGCAAATAAAATTATATGGTATTGCCTAAATCAAAATAGCTTCTTATGCTATCAAATCAACCAGGTCTCTAGCTATTTCTCCACAGGAGAATTAATATGCAACACATGGTCATTTTAAAGTAGAAGGCTAAAGGACAAAAGTTACCCAGTCCCTATGACTAGAGTTACAAAGACGCTCACTTTATTTGTCCAGACCAAAGACATGAACATTTTCTATAGGGAACTGTTCATAAAGGATAAAGAAAGTGCTGCTCATAAGTATTTGAACAAACACAAAATCTACTTTTTATTGCCCAAAATCAATGGGATCTTGAGCAAAGAGGGATTCAAATTAACTAACTAATTTGTTAACTCTTCTAAATATAAAAGCAAGTTTACTCTTTTGAACCTCCTTCATAGTGATCTGAAGATAATTTTAGAATAAAAATCTTTCTTTTTTCTTTTTCATTAAATTCAATTCTATTAGAAAAACATTTTCCAAAATTTCAGCATTCAGAACCCTAAGACATGATTAAATGCTTTGTTATGCTGATTGCAATAAGATTTGGTTCCTTTATAATCTCTCCTGTTTTTAATCCTCGAAAACAATCAGAACCAAATGTGTTCAAATACTTAAGACAACTACTGTAAATATAAATCATTACTACAAGGTTATCACTTGTGTTACCTTTAACTTGAATTACAAATAATAAGATGAAAACAATAACATCAAAAATGACTAGACAATACTAAACACCCAAAGATAGCAATATTGTCAGCCATAATATAAAGAATCAATATAGCTTCAACAGTTTCTTTTTGCTTTTTTTAGGTGACACTAAGAGTGAAAATCTGTAAATTCAATTATGAAATGAACAGTTGACAGGAGAAGATATCAAATATGAAAAACTTTGAGTTAAGACACTAAATTATTAGTCTGAACCCAAATAAATCATCATTTTCATCATGAAAAACTTTTTTTTTTTAAATTCATAATTCATTTTAAAAAAAAAATTTGAATTTTAAAAATAACATGAAAATCACAAGAAAAATATTCAAGAATAAAATTTATACAGCTTATTTTACTCCCTTTGGTTTAATGGTTAGCAAGCAAGGTTAGTATTTCCTTTGGTATAATAGTTAGCAGACCATTATTTTAAACCAACACTTCTGCCATAGGCAGGATGTGACACAAGATGAATTTTTTAACTGGAGTTCAGCTGAATTCAATTCAGAGTTTTCCTTCAAAACTAGTAACCACACCCAGGCTAAAGAGCTCAGTCTGCCCTATTATTTACCCATAGTTGAAGAGAAAAAATAGATTCATGTCTTTCTGAAGGGTATTAGTGTGAAGTAGAATATAAACACCCATGTCTAGATTTGAAATCAAGTCTCCAAGTCTATTTCTTTATATTGATAATTGTTATACATCACTAGACCATTGTTTGTTAGTTCCTTTTTAAGTACTCAATATACCTGACCTTGTTCTAAACTAAGCTAAACTTTAAAAAATGACAAGATTCTTTTCCTTTAAATAAATTTCATGTCTTTGGTTGAGTTACTTTAAAAAAATTTTTATAGATTATATTAGATTTTCTACAAGAGATTAATTCTGTAGAGTAATCATTAATACCAAAATCAACCGACAAAAGTTGAAGATAAATATCAATCCCCAACAAAACTGAGATAACACTGATAGGTTATTTGTTATTTCATTCTTTTAGCAAATATAACAATGACAAAGAAAGAAATTCTTAAAACAGCCAATGGGGGGGGGCAATAAATTCAATAACAAAAAGAGAAAAAAAATTAATAACCTTGGAAGATTCGGAAACAGTGTGATAGTTTCCATAATGAACAGAATCCAAGAAATGTTTTTTGGATCTCTCTCAGGAATATCATGACAAAAAAAGAACAATTACATAAACTATAGCACTAAAAAAAACAGTGAGGATATTGAAAATGTATTGGAAGCTGTGGAGAAACTTGGTATTATTTCAAAAGGAAATGTTCAAAGAACTTTTTGAAAGAGAGACAGAAAAGAGGAAAATTCACCGAGAGAGAGAGATGAAAGTTTTGGTTCTTTTAAAGTACCTTTTCTTGGTTAAACACTCAAGTAAATAAAAACATGTTTGGTTCTGGACTAAACCAAATATTAAAGAATGTCAGGGTTTTCTTCTTTTTTTTTCCCCCTTTTAAATAAGGAAAATATTCCTTAATCCTTTCAATCCTAATGGGATATATACTCACAAGAAAATATCAGATAACTATTATTCAATTCTGTAAATAAGCCAAGTTGTAATACTGCTGGTGCATTTTTGTTCCACCTAAAAATAGATTTGTGTTTAAAAACAAACTGAATTCAAACAACTGTGTTTATTGAAAGTTTCAAATTACTAATATAATTTTTTCATCATTATATTGCATAAATTCAGAAAATTTTTTAGTTAGTATCATCTCCTCAGTGAGGTTAGGATTAATACCATCTCCTCAGTGGGGTTAGGATTAATACCATCTCCTTACTGAGGTTAGGGTTAACACCATCTCCTTACTGGGTTTAGGGTTAATAAATACCATCTCCTCGATGGGTTTAGGATTCACACCATCTCCTCACTAGGGTTAGGGTTAAAACCATCTCCCCAGGTGAGCAGGGCTAGGGTTAGCATTATCTCCTCAGCAGGATAAGGGTTAATATCATATTTTCAGTCAACAGCAACACTATATTCTAGAAATCAACAAAAGATAAGCCTAACAATTTTTATCCCATTTATTATTCAGAGCAAAAAACAAGAATAGTTATGATTAATCTTAAATATATAAAAACATTCCTGATTGATTCTAAGAGAATAAAATTTATTTATATTTCTGAATTGTTTATTTGCACAAATATATTAAAAATCAAATCTGTGTTGCTCAGATCAAAACAAACAATAGATCAAAATAAATACAAATATAATCCTAAATTCAAATTACTTTTAAGACATTCACCCTTTGAAACCATCTAGTAAACTGGCAAACTATTATCGAGTTATCTTGCAGTCATACACAAGACTAAATAATATGAGTTTTGCAAAAATATTCAAAATAAAATACAAGTGAAAAATGATTAATAATGTATAGTCACAATCAATATTCTCTATATTAGTAAGATACACTGTGGTTTTTGTTTTTTAATAGTTCTATTATATTTTGACAGATGAGTTTTGTTAATTTCTTATATCTTCTGGCTACTGTGTTTCTATCCCCATCCATCTACCTAAAATGCTTTGTCTTCCCTGCCCACCAACCCAAGGTGACCTCTGTTCAAACCACAATAAATTTGCATGGAGATTATAATAAATGAGGCCCACTGTTATAGGAATATGCCAATCATGCTAAACCAGAGGTATAACTTAGCTCACAGAATTTTTTTTTCTATACATCAGCAGTTTGAAAAGATCAAGTCAACATAATAAATTTGTTTAATAAACTAATCTGTTTTTACAAAAGAGAGTTCAAAAATTTCATAGATCAATTTTTGTCCATTGCTACCAGGTTCATACTAGGGTGAGTCAAAAGTTTCGCAATATTTTGGCATGTACTACTTTGCAACATGTATATATAGTGACTAAATCAGTTCAAGTCATAGTAGGTATCCACTGTGGATGGCAGTATCATGTTAGTTGGTGTGCTGACATGATATGCATTGCATCAGTTTGAGATTCAAATGTTATACAGATAAACACACAACAAAGTCTAATTAGGCAACTGATGCTTTATGAGTTCAAACTGAGTCTTAAAATCATGGAAGTAACCAAAAATATTTGTTGTGCATAGTTAATCAAAATACAATAATCAGATGGTTCAAGAAATTTCACTCAGGTTGAAAGAACTTCAACAATCAGATAAGGTCAGGAAGGCCTAAAATTGGATTCTAAGGCAGTGTTCCAAGCCTTAGGTAAAAATACATCGAGTAGTACTTGGAGAGTATCAAGAGAGTATCAGGTAAGGTTAACATTTCCTAGTCCAGTGTGGTTCATCACATTCTCAACTTTGGCAAATGTATCCAAAGCTGCTGAATTGTATCTAACATTACCAAAATAATGCAAAACTTTTGACTCAACCTAGAATTTCACCTGCATCTCAAAAGTGTTAGGATTAGCAGAGAAAGAGAACAAACACATTTCGTTATATAATCATTTTAGTTTGAATGAGTGCTTTGACAGCTTGAGTAATTTTATTTGTTACTTTGCTTGGATAATGCAGTCTTGATACTTATTCCCTAAACAAAGGTAAAAAAATTTAAATAGATTTTTTTTTTCAAATATATAACTTTATAATTCTTCAATTTCTCTGAAAAATGACAGTAGTGTTTTATTTTTAAAATAAATGAAATAAGAATTAAAAACAAATTGACAATTCAATTAGATTTGAAGATTAAATATCAAAAATGCCAAACCTTGAAGCAAGGTGCAGTTATGAATGAGTAGATTTGAGAATGGCCAGGGAAGAGAAAGATCTAAAGACAAAAAAATAAAGAAGGTAAGAGTGGAAAAGAAAAAAGGAAAGATCAAAGATGAGTGGGAAAGTAAAGGGATATGAGAAGGAGGAGGAGGAGGAGTAGTAGTAGTAGTAGAGAAGCATAGAATAAAAGTAAAGAAAAACTGATAGGAGACTCGTCTAAGTAACTGACAGATAAGGGGAGAAGAGTAAGAGTAGGGGTGGCAGAATATAGAGACAGGGAGTAAAAGAGATAAGAGGAAGAGACGAGAAGGAGAGAGTAGGGAAGAGGACAAGAAGGAGACAAAAGGGAGGGAATAGAAGAAAGAAAGAAAGATGAAGGGAAGGGAGTGAGTGAGTGAAATACAAGAAAGAGAGGTTAGGTTTGGTTTGGTTCATTTGTTTAATGGTATATCAACTCTTTATGGATTACTTAATGCTAAAATTTGACTCATTTGTAAATGTTTGATTACAATCATAAAGACTATTTTCAAGATTCTAAAACATTTTTTTTGCTTTTAATATAAATTGCACATTTTTTTTATTTGACTGATTATCATTTGTTTGCACAGTTAAATGATATCAAGTATTCCAATTCAATACAAATAATTTCCACAGCTATATGGTTTCAAGTAACTATTCCTATTTTTTTTGTTGTTGTAGTAGTAGTAGTTATTATTATTATTATTATTATTATTATTATTATTATGCACACAGTTATAGGGTTTCAAGTATTCATATCTAATGATTTTCAAACAGATCAATTTCAACCAGGGCTACATACAATAAGGAGTCGAGGAGATACTATTAAGAGGAAGAAGGAATATGGGAGACACAATAAGGAGACAGTGGGACTAGAGGAAAGAGAATAAGTAGACAAAATAAGGAGAGAGTAGAAGAGAGGAGACAGATTAAGGAGAGAGTAGGAGAGAGGAGACAGATTAAGGAGAGAGGAGAAGAGAGGAGACAGATTAAGGAGAGAGTAGGAGAGAGGAGACAGATTAAGGAGAGAGTAGGAGAGAGGAGACACATTAAGGAGAGAGGAGAAGAGAGGAGACAGATTAATGAGAGAGTAGGAGAGGGGAGACAGATTAAGGAGAGAGTAGGAGAGAGGAGACAGATTAAGGAGAGAGTAGAAGAGAGGAGACAGATTAAGGAGAGAGTAGAAGAGAGGAGACAGATTAATGAGAGAGTAGAAGAGAGGGGAGAGTAGGGGAGAAGAGACAGAATAAAAAGAGAGTAGGGGAGAAGAAACAGAATAAGGAGAAAGTAGGGGAGAAGAGACAGAATAAAGACAGAGTAAGGGAGAAGAGACAGAATAAAGACAGAGTAAGGGAGAAGAGACAGAATAAGGAGAGAGTAGGGGAGAAGAGACAGAATAAGGAGATGAAAGGAGAGGAGACAATAAAGAAAGAGTAGAAGAGAAGAGACATAAAGAGAGAGACCGAGGTGGGTAGAGAAGCCAATGAAGTGGGCAAGGAAGAAAATAAGAGATCTAGTATGATGAGTATAAATGAAAAAAAGTGATATGTTAGGTAATTTATCAGTTGATAATTATGGTTGCTTCAATCAGAATCCACTGACAAGCAAATAGGCAGGAACTGTGATTAATTGGCAACACAAGTTTTACTTTCTAACATTATCTCTGTGTTTGCCTGATTGAGGAACATTTATTCTTATATTGACAGAGAAATGCAATGATAAGTTTCCACAAGTAATAACAGATGTTATTGAAATTTCATGTCTGATGAATGTCTATCAAAAGTTTTTTTTTTAAGTTTTAAATTAAAAATGCCACAGAGTACTTTCTTTTTCTTTCTTTCTTTTTTAATTTCTTTAATGTTCTTGAGACTCCTATGACAACAGAAAGGGCAAAGTTAAAAATTATTTTTTGATTTCAGAATAGCTCAGTTAGTAGTGATGCTCCAAGACAATTCAACAGCCAAAAGATTAAATTGAACTTAAACCACTTTAAATTCCCATCAAGCTTCAATAGGCCTCAAATCAAATCAAGAACATTGTCTTTACTCCAGATTCTTCCTCCAATCAATAAAATCCTTAACCCTTCCTGCTACATTTTCTAGCCAATCCAAGAAACCAACTCCAGAATACCAATTGATTTTCATTGCTTCTTCCTTTATACATCAATACTTGATACACTACCCACCACATTACACTGAACCTATTTCTTTAATTTTAAGGCCCCATAACTTCAAAACTTTTATATATAAGTGACAGTCTATAAAAAGAGCTATTTTAAATGGTTTGCTTGGAGTCACAAGGTGAGATTCTGAGCAGTAATAGCTGCAGATTTTTTTTTAAATGTAGTTACGTTCAAACTTAAAGGGCACACTTAATGTAATAGTTATCATTGTAAGAAATGGAATTGCTGATCAAAGTTCAAACCTGGGATGAGGCTGTGTGCATTTTACTTTCTACCAATACCTTTGGAAATGGGTAAATAGTAAGACAGACTAGATTCTCAAGCCTAGGTAAAGCAACCAGTCTAGGTAAAAGAAAACCTGCAGTACTTCACTTAAAAATTTACTTTGTGTCACATCCTGCTCCAGGCAAAGAGGTTGGGTAAATATATATATATTTATTTAAATTTACTAAAATCTCCAAAGATTTTAGTGTTTCCAAGTCATTCAAAAAGTAACCATTTTAAACCCACTAAATTCATAATTTGATGATCATTTGGCAAGTTTTACAATATGCAACCTGTGAAGCTGTTCGTTGGTTGGGTTTAATGGCATATCAACCCTCATAGGTTATTTAATACCTAATTCTGTTTATATATATATTAAATATATATGATTTGTAAACAAGACTGAGTTCATTTTTTCACACATAGTCGATATTTCAACCAATCAATTTAACATAAGTCATTTATTTGCACATATTTCAAATGTCAAACAGTTCTATTTGACCCATAGATAGGACCCTATCAAGTGCCACTACTCCAGGTCAGAGTGGATCTTGGAGTAATGGCAATGAAGGAATACTCTACATTTGCCAAAATTCCAAGACTGAAGCCGCATCATCAGACAATTTAGTGTCATATCCAGGATATTCATTGAGGCAGTACCTCATATTGCTGAATGTTAAGCAAGGAGGTATCAATTACCATTTTTAAAGTCTTTGGTATGACGCAACCTGGGATTGAACCCAGGTTTCCCAGACCATTGGCGAACAATGAGCCGGTATTTGTAAACGAATAATTTGTAGTTAACATTTTAAAACAAACCAGAACTAATTTCTTCACATACAGCTCTGTTTGACTCATAGATGAGGCCCTAACAGGTACAACCAATCTGGATCAGAGTGAACCTAGGAGTAATGGCAATGAAGGGGTACTCTATATTTCCCAAAGCTCCAGGACTGGAATCTCACCATCAGATGGTTTAGTGTCATATCCAGGACACTCATTAGAGGGGTCTTACTCCCCTGCAGAGATGCAGTCAACATATTCTACAGCCCCAACAGACTAGGCTTGACCATTTTAGTAATACGAAGTGGAGAGACCAATAAATAAAAGTCGGTCATGTTGATTTTTCTCCCTAATAAAAGCTGAATGCCAAGACTACATGAATATAATATTGGAAATACAAGAGACTTCAAAAGCCACTGTCCAAAGAGCAGAAACAGAGAATTCTATAATTAAATGATAATAATTTAAGCTGGCTGAATACTAAATCTATTACATATCAGTTGTTACATTTAGATATGAAATTCATATGTAAATGTAAGAGGGGGTGTCCTTGTGGTGTAATGGTTAAAGCGATGGATGGCAGAATCGTAGTAAGTGAGTTCGTACTCCAGTCACGCTATTACATTCACTTTCAGGCAAATACCCTTGGGAAAGGTATGAACCCCCTTATCCTCCAAGCTATAGGTTAAATAGTACCACTACTGTTCTTATATGAGAATGACTTTGGCATTAAATAACCTACAAAGGTTGATATGCCATTAAACAACCAAACCATTAATTAAGTAAATGTAAGAATTCTTATAGGACAGAGGTAATATTTTTAGTATGCCCTGTACATTGAGAGATCTCTCCAGCAAAGTGATTAACACACCTTCAGTTTTCTCCCAAGACTGATAGCCAATAAGATGCACCAAGTAATTCAAGAGCTCTTCTAGGAGAGTCCCAATCTTCTTTAAAAACAAAAACTCTAGACTTGCAATCAAATCCTTTCAGTCCAATTTATAAATAAAATCCAATACACAAGTAGGGCCCCATGATTCATACATTGGAACTATATTTGCATGCTTCTAGAGAAAAAGAACATAAACTCTTTCTTTCGACCATAACACAAGACATATTATATATAAAATAACATATATATCGGTATCTTTATAGAGTTATTAAACTAAGAAGACATGGAAATTGGCTACAGCTATCGTACGCTATTTTACTGCTATTTATTAAACTACTCATACACATAATTCTGTATCTCAAAATTCAAGTACACAGTGAAAAATAAGGAGTAGACAAAACTATTAAATAATGAATGATAAGTCTATTTAGGGAATGGTATAGACCACACTACCCATTAAAAATGAACTACTCCAAAAATTTCTCTTAAATAGACCTGTTTTTTTTTTATAATGGACAGATTATTCTTAACAACTTGCTAACAAGCTAGATTAGTAGACCATTGGTAGTGAGTTCAGTTCTTGTTAGGTGCCCCATTCTCTTGGTCTTGTACCATAACTAAGCAAAGTTTAGTAAATAATGATTCTTAACTACATGCCTGGTAAATCTAGATCACTACTATTATTCACTATCAGCACTTTGTGGAGGCTGAAGTTTTTGCAAAAACTTTTCAAATCAACTTACATGCAACCAAAATCTAAACCATTGTCACATTTTCTCTATCATTAATAAAATAACTTTAATTATGAGGTCAGAGGCAGAACTTAAACAAATGGATAAAAAACTGTCATTCATTAATGATTATATATATAATAATGACTATATAATAAGAATAAAAATTATACTTGTATATTAATACTAACTAAACTTGTACCTAATATTCACAGAGGGGGTGCATAGAGGCTTACATGGTGGACTGTGACATTGTAAGCAAGTTGGAACTTCAGTCACACTACTGCATTCAGTTTTAGGCTAATACCCTTGGGAAAGATATGAACCCCCTTATCCCCTACCTTAGCTATGGATTAAATAATACAACTACTGTACTTCTATAAGGATGGCTTTTGCATTGAATAACTCACAAAGGTTGATACGCCATTAAACAAAGAAACCAAACCAATATCCACAGGGCAAAAGTTTGGCTTTTTTTACTGCTGCCTAGAGACTACAGCTGAGCACCTTAAATTGCATAATGGTTAGCAAGCTAAATTAACAAACCATTGTTAGTGAGTTCAATTATCACTGGGTACCCCATACTCCTGGCTTTGTGCCACAGCTAATCTTAGTAAAACAATTACTATTGACTACTGCTAAGATAAGAAAAAACATGATTAAACACTAAATTTTGCAGCTTTTTTTACCTAAAATTTGTTCTCACAAATTTCAGCTACTTAATCTGTATATTGTACATTAAAAATAAAAAAAATAAAAAGTCAGGAGGGGAGAAGATGTCAGTAGTCATTAATTACAGCAATCATTTCAGATTGAATAAGGCTACTTACATGTATAATTATTCTTGGATAAAATTAAAAACAAAAAAAAGAAAAAAAAAACAAGTTCTCAAAAAAATCACAAATGACACTTAACCAAAGTTTTCTTATACATTTCAGTATAAATCTGAAAGGAATGCTGAAAAATTCTTGGCTAACCAAAAAGGAAATAAGCTTTTTAACTTTAAAAATGATGTTTGTTTTGGGTTTTTTTTAAAAGGATGTGCAAAGTGTTTTCAACTCAATATGTTAAATAGTAAGTATATTTCATGGGTCTAGTTCAGGAGAGGGGGGGTGATGAACTTTGGCCACATTCAAACTTGTAAACCAGGACTTCTCAAATTCTTTACTTGATAATGCCTATTGTAACCAAATTTAACTTGCATTCACTCTCAAATAAATTAACTGAGCATTAAATTACAAAACATAACTAATTTACTAATTAGTAATACAATTTACACAAGAAAGGAACCAGTAAACAATAAATATAAACAACTAATTCTTAAATTATTTTTTAATGAGAATGATGGGTATGGTGGGGGTTGGTTTTTTTAAATGTTCTCAGTTTAAAGATAAAAATGTTTACAAATACAAGTTTATTATAAATGGAATATTAAATTATATAACATCCACACCAACAAATATCTGTCAATACTGAAACTGACTTAACAAGTAAAGATCTGGATCTCTTCAATCAGAGCAGCATTTTTGGTTAATAAGAATTATCAGAAATCTATAACTATAGACAAGAATTAAAATTTCAAGCATTGTAATTTGATTTTACTTTTTTTATAATTTCTTTTAAATAAATATCTTCATCTTTAATAAATAATCATTTTAAAAGACATCTCATAACTTATTATCAAAAAGGATATTTTAGAATTCAGTATTGTTACAAAATGATTTATTTAGAATTGTTGTGATGTGGCTCATACTACCTTGACATCCGGTAGCCCGGATGTATAAAAGGCATCTCATGCATAGCGGTTGGCAGTCGTTGAATATTGACACCTGGTGTAACACACTTATGGTGAGAGACTGAATATTGTATATACCCTAGATTGTACTGTTCAACCAATAAAAGGATTTAACTCTGTATTTCTCTGTGTATCTCTTCCTTCACAATACTACAAAAATATAATTGTTTTTAAATGTTTTCTTTTGCGAAATTACAATGTTACACATTATTAATGACACCAAAAAGATCTGGATCTTTTCATTCAGAAGAAGATCATTTAAATGACCTCTATGTTTTGAACAGGTCATATGTGAACATCACATCACTAGTGGCTATCATACCCAATCAGGGATTCTGCTAAGTTTACAATATCTGGCAACTAGCCAACATGAACCAAGGATTTTGTTCTGTAATAAAGAGATTAATAAATGCAAACTAGTAAATTCACCCCCTTTAGACTCTCAAACTTTTATTCCCAGCCAAGAGTCTATATGGAAAGCCCTATTCTAAACCATCAATCAGTTTTATTAATTAAACATGAACTAAGTTACTAACAAAAAAGACTTTAAACATGAAAATATAATCTACCCTTGCTCTAAGTCATTCTTTTCCTGATTGAACCAAGAACTATAAAGCACTCTCAAATTTTAGCTTTTTATTTAAATTTTCACACCACTACTAACTCTAAAAAGCCCTGTAAAACACAATAAATATCCTAAGTAAATATTCTTTTAGAGTGAAAAAAAAGTACAAAATATTATTGTTATTTATGTCACTTACTTTTTCCTTGATTGAAAGTTCCAAAAATCCCTTGACAAAATTGAGAACCAAACTGTCAGGTGTTTGTCTGACAGCAATAAAATTAAAATGAACTTTTGTTTGGTTTCTTGGTGTATTCTGTGTAAAATAATAAAGTTACTCATATTTTTTTTAAAAGTAGTTGTCTTAACTTTCATTTTTGACTTGTGTGTAGTAATTATGAATCAGCAAATACTACAGGTAAATAAAAATACAATTTATTATGAAACAACAATAGAAAAAGAAATCTTCATACTAAACAACAATCATGTTATATATATATATATATATATATATATATATATATATATATATATATATATATATATATATTTGGAGAGAGAGAGTTAATTTTTTGTTCAATAAGTAGTTATTTATGCATATGTGTGCCTAAGTTTGTGTGTTATTGAATGGTAGTATGCTGTGTATGTGCTGTTGCTCATACATACATATGTTTGCATATATATGTAAAGATGCATACCAGTACATACACAAACATAAGTATACATGTATATTCGAGCAGCTGCACATACACAAACATACTAACATTCAATAAGACACAGACTTAGGCACACACAAACACACACTACAAATAGCCATACATTTTGAACAAAAAAATTAACCATATTATTCAGGGTTTTTTTAAACTTCACTCTATCCAACAAATACAAAATGCATGAAACCCAGCATCACAGACACTACAATGTATATATATATATATATATATATATATATAGATAGATAGATAGATAGAAAGAGAGCAAGAGAGATGGAGAGACAGACAGAGATTTTTTTCTTTGTCTATAATGATACAATCACCTACTGTTAGGTAACAATTACTAACCTAGAATACATTGTTTAAGTAAAACAATGTATGCTCAGCATCACTCAAAGCAACTAAATCAAGATGTTCAAAAAAAGAAAAAATTATTATTTCTAAAAAATTAAATTAAAAAATTGATCTACATAATTTTTCTGCTTTGTTCTCTGGTCATAACACTTTTCAAAACAGACACTACACTTTGAACCAAACCAATAGCCCAACAAGATATATGATATTTGTCGCTGCCTCCTACCAGACAGGACTTGACACAAGGTCAATGACCCAAAGGCCAATTATATAGCCCAACAAAATGTATTTAATATTCTGATAAGTTTTAACAAAGAACAGATATATATATATATATATATATATATATATATATATATATATACACACAGACATACACACATACAGAGGATGTGGTGGGTAAACTGTCACTTAAATTACATAAAAATGAAAATAACACTGACATCTCACTTCAAATATATTTACCAAAATTACATGAAAATATCTTAAAATACTATTGATTAAAGGAATCGCTATTGGCTTCAACCACGGCCTTGAGATAACTTCAGAATTTCCTGCAAGCCTTTCCGACAGCCACCTTGTTTAAACTGGTAAATACTGCCATTATCTTTGTCTTCAGTTTATATATAGTGTTGAACAAAATTTGGTTGTTCTCTCATTCAACCACACCCCATACATAATAATCAAGGAATTGCTATCTGGAGAGTTAGGCGGCCAGATGTTAGGTGATGTGGTCACAAAAGTTTTCTCACAGCCAAGACTATGTTCTCCTGCAGGTGTGGCATGGTACAGAGTCCCATTACTTTTCCAGCAACCACTCTTCTGAATCCAGGGAAGCATTACTTCCTCCAGGCACTTGAAGTAGACCTCTATATTGGGGTATAAGGCCAAGTGAGAAGATGGAGGCATAATGTCACCATCGCTAGTGACTACTCCAAACACCATGATGTGGACTGGGTGTTTGCTTTTCATCAATATGAATATTAAACGGTCCTCAGATTGACACCAAAACATACTGAAATCTTCATGTTGAAGCTTTTGATATGAATGCCAAGAAAGCCATTCTGGAGGAGTGAATTGCATCGCTGTGCTGCTTTCCTCACAGACAGTGTCCAACTGACTATAGTTTGCTGCACAGTAGACAAAACCTGAAACAAATAAAGCACATGCACAAAATTAACAATTTGAAATGGTGAGAATTTACCATTCGCACCCTGTGTATATATTATAAAAACACACACATCAGTAAGTTTATATCCTAATGATGAAAGACAAAGCATTTATATTACAGAATGAATAGATGTAAATGCTTATTTTTTATGATTTTGTTCTTTCTCAATGCATTTAGATCAAACATTACACATTTCCAATCAAAGTTCACCTAATAACTATGTGTCAGGCTACAGTTGTATTCAGCTACCCTCATATATAATTTGTGTGTAAACACCAAAAAACAAAATGTATAAATGCACACACAAAATGTTTTATACATTAAATCAGTACATACATACTGATATACTTTACTTGCATATGTGTAGATATATCTTGATAATAAACAAATAACATAGTTTCTATGGTTTTTTGTTGTATTTGGAGGGGGGGCTTAACTTTCTTAAATTCTTGATTAACAATAAATAAATAAATAAAACTCTTTTCATTTTTCCTTACTGCTTCATTTGAACCAACCAAACACCCATCAATTCTTTTCCTTCTTTCATCCATAGAAATTTAAAGATAAAGGCCTGCCAAAGCTTTTTTGAAAAAAAGAATTAACTAGATTAAGCAAGGTATTAACAGGATTTCAAAAAGCCTTGAGAGTTGAGATTAACTTAATCTTTTACTGACAATCACAAGGTAAAAAAAAAAGAAAGCAAATATTTGAATAAAATGTGCACCTAACAGAAACAAAAGGAATGGAAACAATATGAAACAAGTTGATTGTTGTCCTAGAATAGTTTGATTGATTGAGTATTAGGTAGAAAATTTAAAGTTCTATATAGTTCAATATGCCCCAGTGTAAAATAGATGAACGGTCAAGAAAATAGCTCAGCTGGTTAAATCACTAAATTCCTATAAAGTTCTGAGGGAGAGAGGGGGATATATGGTTTTTAAAAAATGAAATAATTAAAGTCATACTTTCTTTTAAAAAAACAAATTAGGATATTTTATGAAATTTAAGGAAATAGAACAAATGCTCACACAGAAATCATATATATATATATATATATATATATATATATATATATGCATGCATGCAAGTTTCCACACCTGTGCTAATATCAAAACACTCTACATCATGTTAAATCATGAACAACCACACACACTACAATATTTTAACAGGAAAATTGAATAAAACAAAGTAAAAACTCATGACCAAGTTTCACATGCTCAATCTTCAAGTTAACCAGTATCAACAAATCTTCACTGTCAATATTGGCTCACCTGAGGATAGATCACATGGAACTCAGTCATGAATTTTTATCTTGTTTTACGCATTTTTGTGCACAGACCATTGTATTTTACTGTTAAATTTTTATTATCATTACACATTATAACAGTCTTGTTATTTATGCAACTTTACTCAAGTTCTATTGTTGGGTTTGTATTTAGTTTTTTGTCTGATGATTGAAAATTGAAACCTGATCTATGTTGCAGTGAAGCACATGTAATACGGTCAATACATATACTTTATTTGGCCATCCAAAAAGGAATAACTTTCTAAAAATCTTAATTGAATTCTTTTGAAAGTGCTAAAGAAGCTTGAGAAACACTGTGACAGGTGTATTCAACTCTGAATTGAATAGCATCATTAGCAGTGACCAGGTTGGCTGAATAAGGAGGTCTGACGTTGGGAGACCTAAGACCTGAAACCTTTGATGAACCCAGTCTTAGAACATCACTGAAGAAACGGCATATCTAGAAGATAAATTCTATGAAATAACATTCATCAGTCTCAAGAGACGATGGATCTGCACTTCAATATTGGGACAAACTTGGGTAAGGTTTTATAGAAGACTAGCAGTTAGCCATACTGCAGGCCTCCCTTGAACCAATATTGTCAAAAGAAAGAGTAAAGTGAAATACAAATTGATATTTATGTCATAACAAGAATTACTTCAGCAAGATTGAACACAACATCAACTGTCTTAGAGACAATACAGGGCTTAGAATAAGCTGACTGCATCCTCTACAGAGCAGTAAAACTCACCCCCAAGAGGTGTCCTGAATAGCACTCTAAATTGCATCTGATAGTGAGGCTCTATTTCTGGAGATCTATAGAGTGAGGAATAGCCCTTCATTGCCATTATTCCAAGGTCCACTCTGATCCAGAATGGTAGTACCTGTTACTTCCCATTTATGGAACATAGAACAATAAAACTGTGTGTAAACAAATTATTATTTGATTGAAATAATAACATGAAACCCTATAATCATGTATAATCTATTAGTATTAGATAAGAACACTAGAAACCATGCAACTGTGTGCAAATTATTTGTATCAGACAGAAGTACTTGATATCATATCACCATATACAAAAACTACACAAAAAATATATAAATGTACAATGTATCTGATTCTCTAACCTCTAAGCATAAAATAACCCAAGTTGATATGCAATTTCAGTCAATCAGTTAAGAACCATCAGTCTTTCTTTGCCACTCAACAGAAGCAATTTACCCTGTCACATTGGTTTGAATTTACTTTTTTTCTTCAAGACCAATTGCTCCTACCAGGACTAGTCTACTAATTATTCATAGTTGAGTGCCAAGAAGAGATAGATTCATGGCTTTCCAAAGAATATTAGTACATAGTAAAAATGCAAATGGTTATATCCAGGTCCATTTTTTGTGATAACTATTATGCCACCTGTGCCAATAACTTAACCTTCCTATAAATATAAGAAATACAAAAGCAAGATTTAAAGAGAGAAAAGGAAAAAGGCACTGAGAAAAGAACCAAAACCAAAGAAAGTGAAATGAAAAAGAAATAAAAACAATTATAAAATCAAAATGATAAAGAATACTTTACCTTTTATCTTGAGGTTCAAGTCGTTTGCTATTTTTATTTTCCCCCCTTCTATACTTAACCTTCATGCCCTCAGATCTATGCTGAATGCGGGAATTATTAAATCAAATCCAAATGGAGGGAGAGAAATTCAGGTAGTAACTTCAATAAATAAACAACTTTTAAGAATCTTTCTCCTGCAACATTGAAAATATTCCCTTTAAAAGCAATGTATTGCCCATTGGCCAAAATGGCCCTACAAAGATACTACCCTTCCTTTCCCACCATCTTATTTACTCTCCATCCACTCAGCTTAGCAATTTTGAAATCCTACAAGTCAAATCAAGTTTCTGGAACTACTCTGAAGTTGCCCAGAGATACATTTTTGGCCAAATGCCATAGAATTGGTCGATGCTACTCTCCAACTAGCAATAGCAAAACCAAAGTGCTCTCAACGTGCCAGAGAAATATTCATTCCCAAGAGCATATTGAACATGGACAGAATTGAACTGCTATCTTCAAAACCATAGTCACTTGTCAATATCTTGCTAAGATAATCATTTAGATTTAGTTTGTCCTCAAAAGTGTCTGATATTTAGAAAACAGTAAGAGGAACTAAGGATAGATGATGTACAAATACTTACTTAAAATTCTGTTATAAAACAACAAAATTAATCACTGCCAAATTCATTCAGTTGACTGAGTGATTGATTTTAATAGCATGTAAATGTGTCTAGGGTTATTTTATACCTAGGAGTTAGGGAATTACATTCATATTTACATTTTTTGAGTTGTTTAAGAGATTTTTTTTTTTCAACAGTTATATGATATCAAGTATTTCTATCAAATAAAAATAATCTGCATAGTTGTATGATTTCAGGTAATTGCTAATAATAATCCTTAGTAAACAATAGGAATAATTTACAGTTATATGCTATCAAGTATCCTATCTAATACTAATAATTTTCAAACAATTCTATTTGACCTATAGATTAAATCCTAACAGGAATGACTGCACCAGGTCAGAATGGACTTGGGAGTAAAGTCAATAAATGTATAATCAACACTCCTCAGAGCCCCAGAAATGAAGCCTCACCATCAAATGCAGTTTAGAATCATACTCAGAACACCCATTTGGGAGAGGTAGTCTTACCCGCTCTGCAGGTGATACAGTCAGCATATTCTCCATGTTGCCAACTAGGTAACAGCTTCATTTGCGCTTTCAGCCTACATCCTTCCATATAAAATGAAATATTTGCATTTTAGCTCAGTAAGTTTTAGTATCCTTATTTTGTTTTTTAAAACTATTCTTTAGTCATACCAAAAGCATTCTAAGGTTTAAAATATTTCTGAAATTATATCAAATTCTTGATTGAGAAAGATTTGTTTTGGGTGGGTTTTTGTTTTTTTTTCAGTATTTGTCCAAAATATCCCACAGAGGAAATTGATATACTGAAAGTCGTTCAAAGTCAGCCATTATACATTACCAGGGATTTTTTTTTTTTTTTTTTTCGAAATAGAAAAAAAAAGATTTTTTCCTTTTCTTGTTATTCTCTATTTACAATCACTTTTCTCTTAGATGTTCCATAATTCCTTGAGATTTTCAGCATGATGCCTATAATCTACAACCAAATAATTTTACATTAAAGTACCATAATAATTCTATATAGTATTTGAATGAAAAATTATTAAAAATTGCTTCCAACTATTTATTATGCAATAAATATTTATCTATCACAAAAATTCTCATTATTTTTGTATATAGGTGTGTAGCTAACCAGAAGCTGCTAAAAATGGCATATATCATAGCAAGATTTTTATTTGAGACGTAGACATAAAATGCTCTTAGAGAATAAAAGTTTCCAGTTTAATTTGCAAATGAATGATAATTTTGTAAGATCTTCATTGATATTGAACATCAGTTTTCAATCATCCAAATTCTTGATATAATGAAGTAACTATGAGAACCTGATTAGATTCCTACAATCCTTTCTATAAAGAAACATTAATATCATCATAGATGGTGGGTAACATAAAAACTCACAGGTTGTTTAAATAAACGATAATTTTTTTCCAAAATTTTAATTCACTTGTTCTTACTAATAATGAAATTTATCACTGCATTTCATTGACTGATTCATTTTAACAGCATGTCAACTTGTCTGGCATTATCTTAAGCCTTAAAGTTAGGAAATTGCATATATTGTACATTTATATTTACATTTTTCAAGTAATTTCTGAAATTTTTAGCACACAGTTACATGATATCAAGTATTCCAATCAAATACAAATATAATTCATAAATATTTCTATTTAACCCATAGATGGGACCCTAATATGTAATACCACTCTGGGTTAGAGTGGACCTGGAAAATGCAGTTTAGTGTCATACTCAGGACACCCCTTTTTGTGATGACAGAGTCTTACTCCCTTGCAGGGGGTACAGCCAGCATATTCTAAACCCAACCAACAGGGAATGTATTGGTAATAATCATAAAACTATATATATATATATATATATATATATATATATATTGTCATCCACGGACAGACTATTTTGTTCTATCAGAACTCTTCAGTGTGACAAGACACGTAGGATGCTCGAAGCCGGGATCGAAACCCGTCCAAGTTTATGTTAGACTTAGTCTCAGACTGCTCGGCCAACAAGTATACCATGTTGGCTAAGAGAATTTTTAAGGTATTATGTAGCAACAGCAGCTGTGTCCGTTTGTTTACATTTTTTTTAATACCCTATTGGCTACCAGATTGCTCAATTCTTTCGAAGAGCTTTGCATCATGCGGGTGGCAGCCGAAAATTCCTTCACCAGAGTGCTATGCACACAAATGTATACCATATACGCACATAGATCTCTACGAACATATTTCCATACTTCCATATACACATTAATGAAAGCAGCAGTTTATATGACACTACTGACATGTTCATAATAAGGAAATGTCTTTGAACTTCAACACAATTTGATATCTTGTACATTCAAATCACAGTAATTTGGGATATTTTTGAAAGTTCAATACTGATGATTTTTTTTTTTTAACTTAGCAAATTGGTCTACATTTAAAATGAACTGTGTTAACATAAGCAAAAGACATTGACTTTCTACAGACACAATAATGACTATTTCTAATTTTTTATATAATCTCACCTTAAATTTCCCCATGCCTCAAATCAATCCCCGAGTAGATATTTGGTAACATTACTAACTTCAATATTCTTATGCTAAACATGCACCTGTCTCTTAGTGATGTTATTGCATGAAGAAAATAATGGCAAGTAAACTTACTATGATATTTACTAAATACATGCAATGATAATATTAAGAAAACTATTAAAATTATATAGTGAACTCAATGTATTACCCTAGAAAGTGTGTGTGTGTGTGTGTGTGTGTGTGTGGTGTATATATTATATAAATTGAAATACTTATAACAAATTTGCTACGTTTTGTCTTTTAACCCATTACTTTCCATGATTTAGATTTGGCAGCTTTGCATTCAATTTATTTATCTGTGATGTTATGCAAGCATATAGAAACATGTATTCTTGCATTTATGTATAGAAAAAACAAAAAAAGAGAATAGAACAAGTGTGTGTATTTACCTATCTAATGTTCAACAAAATTCACTGCCAATACAAAGTGGAAGAGAAAGTTTGTAAGAATGAAAAATCAGATTTAAAAAAATACAACAATTATGAACAAGAGCTGGAGGAGGTGATGGAGATGGAGGACAAAGGAGCAACTGTTTGAAAATGGAATGAGGAAGGCAAAGATGAAGAAAAGAGAGGAAGAGGGCACATATGAAGAGACCAGGAGGGCAAAGAAGAATGGAGAAAGAAGGCAAAGATGAAGAGAGAAAGAGGGCAAAGATGAAGAGAGAAAGAGGACAAAGATGAAGAGAGAAAGAGGACAAAGATGAAGAGAGAAAGAAGGCAAAGATAAAAAGAGGAGGGTAAAGATGAAAAGAGAAGGGTAAAAATAAAAAAACTAGGAGAGCAGAGATGAAGAAGGCTGGGAGGCAAAAAGAGTAATTGTTTCAAAATTAATTGAACTGAAAGCAATAAAAAAGTAAGCGTTAAATATAGAGAAAGAAAAATGTTCTCATTAACAAGTAAAAGCAATGTTTTTTTCTTGTTTTTTTTTTAAATGGGCAGGTACCAGTTAAGCATGCCAAAAACTTAAATTCCTGTAGGTATGTTAACTTAACAGGAATATCCTCGGGTTTTGATTTGAAAGAAGGAATAGAGGGTGACTGTTTTAAGTAGTTGTTCTCACGGTTTTGTTTCCAAAATAGTTAATTGCTTGGTAGAAGGCCAATATCTATGAGAGTTCTAAGATGAGCAGAGTTTAGCTTGTGCCAGAAAAGGAGGAGGTGATTCTTTGTTCATAATTTGTTTCCACATCTTCAAATAAATGCAAATGCACCAATTCATATTATCCTATGTCAGTTGCACAGGAAGATATGGAAAATACTTAACTGTTTAAATACTGTAGTATGAATATGAAAGTTCCACTATTTCTCAGAAAACAGATTTCAGACAATCTACAGATTATAATAATAATCATTCAGATTACTTTTTTTTTCCATTAGAAATTTCAAGAACCATACCAGAAATAAAAGTTAGCGACCATAGTCGAGGGTGACCCGAAGGCTCCCTTTTCGATAGCTACTACACCAAGGTGTAGGGGAGGGCGCTACTCCATTCCCAGATACCAGAAATAGTTTATATATAAAATTTTAACATTGAAGTTTAAGTTTACAAAATTATTTTAAAAATTCACACATCAATGTAGATTTTAAAAATAGAGGCACTTGTGGCAATTAGTATAGGAGAAGCAGCTCTCTTGTCATACTAGACATATGGCCTTTTTAGTAGGCAATAAATTTCAATGTGGCCTTTAAACATGGAAAGATTCACTACTCTGATCCAGACAAAAATAAGGTTGCCACTAACTTAAATAATAAAAACTGCTTGTTTGTTTGGGTTTTTTATGACATATCAACTTTATCATAAAGAAACTAGGAGAGCAAAGATGAAGAGGGCCTGGACGCAAAAAGAATGCATATCATAGGTTATTTAATGCCAAATTCAGTTTACATATAAGTATTTAACCTAAGATTTCTAAACAAGTACTTTGTAGATAACATTCTAGATAAGCAGGATCTCATTTGTTTGAACACAATTAAATGGTTTCAATTCATCATATTTTTTGGTACAATCCTGTCTCTCAAGAAGAACAGAACATGTTCTATTTTGACATTCTTGAACAGATTGCTCAAACTATTTGCCTTGAAAAACCACTTTCTGATGAGAGCAAAAGCTCTACATTCTATGAGAAAATGCTTAACGGTGCAAGACATTTGACATGTCAAACATTGTGGTTGTTGGTTGGTAGGGTTTTATGGCATATAAACTATAGTAGGTTATTTAATGCCAAATTTTTTTGCATATGACACCTTATATTTCTAAATGAATAATTTAAAGATAATATTTTAAAGAAGCAAGAGCTCATTTATTTGCCTAAGATTAAATGGCTTCAAGTATTGCTATCCAACACTAACAATTCAATTTAACATCAGCCATTTGTCTGCAGACAGTTGAATAGTTATTGTTTGTAAGTTTGTTTAGTTTTATGTCATATCAAACATTGTAGGTTGTTTAATGATAAATCTTGTTTAGATATATATCAATTTCATATGATTTGTAAACATTCTGATAATCCTTTAACTGTGAAAAAAATTGAGCTTATTAAAAAATGTTAAGTATTTATATCTAATACGTATCATTCTATTTAATTTTAATCATTTGTTAATGGTTTCGAGAATTGCTATCTAACAGTAACAAATTAACATCAGTGATTTGTTTGCACACATTTAAATAGATGCACATGATATGTAAGAGATTAACATTTAAAAAAAGGAGAGTGAGATAATCTGTTTGTCCACAGTTAAATGGTTAAGTATTATTGTTATTTATCATCTCTTCTAGATTAGGGCAGGCAACTATACAGTCTGTGTCACAATCCATATTTTCTATACTATAGGATCTTTGTAGGGGTTTTGTTGATCCCTGAGCATTGCACTGTTTATTCATTCTTATAGGTGACTTTGTTCTTGATGTTGAGGCAACTGTATGGACTTTTGTTGAGGACAATTTGAATGTACATCCAGGTCTTTCATTGTTCACTTTGGTATTCATCTGTATTTTTCCGGCCGACCAATAAGAGCTGGTGGCTTTTGTTTAAGGTATTCTGGTTTTATGGGAGAAAAATTTTTTTACTCTGTCTTTGACAGTTTTAGGTGGATGGATGTAAAGGCTATTTTGTTGGAGAAGATTTTGCCCTTTTAGGAGGAGTAGTTAGTGTTGGACTGGTAGATCCTGTGTATGTTTTTATTTGGACTACCTCATGGGATTTCTCTTTATTCCTAACTTATTGAATTGGTGCTTGGTAAAATATGGCCAAGTGTAGTTTTTTTTCAGGTGCTCCTGAAACTTAGGTCAATCATTCAGTTCCAACCAGATCAATTTCTCCATGAAAGCTCTATACTTGTTGTCTTGATTGTATCCACTCTCCATGCAACAGAGGCATAGCTGTTTTCTCCTATGTAGGTCCCTACTATTTTCCTTGCTTCCATGAAGGACATATTCCTCTTGTGTTTCACCTCAAGTATTTCTTTCTCTATTTTGTAGGTTTCACAAGATCTTGCAGAAACCAAGTGATCTTGTTGGTAATTTATACATTTAATTTCCTTCAAGCAATCTTCCTCCATGTGGTCCGGGTCTTTTTCACCACATTTGGCACGTGTGTTGTCCTCTACAGGCTTCCTTGTAGTGTCCATATTTTTGGCATTTGAAGCACCTCAGGGGAGCTGGGATGTACTGTTAAACCCTCTCAAGACAATAGCTGATCTTCACCTCCTTGGGAATATGGGGTTGGTTGAATGTCAGGATGTAGGTCTTAGTTTTAATTTTTCCTCCTCCTTTTCTGATCATAATTCTTATGTTTGTGACCCTCTGTTTTTCCAGGACTGATGACATCTCTTCTGTTGCCAACTCTCTACTTCTGATAGCTCCTTTGGAAGTGTTGAGTTTTTCATGCAGGTTAAGCCCTGCATTTGGTTGTATGGAAGATTTTCATTTTTAATGTGTTCTGCCTGCCTCTGGCTGTCTACCTTGACTAGCAAGTTGCCATTCCTGGTTTTCTTAATGTTTCGGTATTGAAATTAAATATATATATATATATATATATATATATATATATATATATATATATATAAATGTACACACTTCAGTTTTTTTCTTTTAAATAAAGAGCTATACAATAACCAGGAGTGACAGTTCTCTCATCTCACTGTCTTCTTTACACAGCTTAATATCTGCACTCTACAAGTATGTGAAGAATCTTTTGAAACATGAGGTTGGAATTCCACTTATATATATATATATATATATATATATGCTTTCATAGGCAAACTTAAGTGATCTGTGTTTGGTGGCATATCAACCACTGTGGGTTAATTGATATCAAGTCTAGTTTATACATATGATTTTTAAGTGAATCATTTGTAGGTAACATCTTTTGAACAAGCTCAAGCTCATTTGTTTGCAAACAGTTGAATGGTTTAAAGTATTGCTATTGTTTGCACATAATTAAATGGTTTCAAGTACAGCTATCGAACACTAATAGTTTCATTTGCCATATTTAAATGTTTTCAATCACTGCTATGTAATACTAATAGTTCAATCTAACAGTAAACATTTGTTTGCACACAGTTAAATGGTTTCAAGTTTAGTAAATGATTACATAGTTCTAATTGACCCATAGATAGGACCCTAGCAGGTACTCTGGGTCAAAATTGACCTAGGAGTAATGGCAATGAAAGTGTACTCTATATACCCCAAAACTCCAGGACAGGAACCTCACCATCAGATGGTATAATGTCATAAGAACCACCTTGAAGTGGGGGGTTCTTACCCCACAATAGAAATGCTGTTGACATATTCTACAGCCCCAGCCAACTGGGTTGTCACAGTAACCAGAATTCAGATTTTAGATAAGGCTATTTGCATTTCACTTCCTGTCCATAAGAAAGACATGAATCTATCTGTTCTCCCCACAGCTATGGGTAAAGAGTAATAGAATAGACAGGGTTCTTTAGTTTTAGTAAAGAAACCAATCTAGAAGATGGAAAACTGAATTCAAACCAGCTTACTATGCTGAAAAATTTACCTTGTGTCACATCCTACTCATAGCAAAGGGATTCTGTATATACATACATATATACACTTAAGTTGATTTATAAAAGTTTATTATAATTCACCAAATGTACATTGTCTGTACCACTAAGGCACCACCATTTTGATCAGACTTCAGCCAGAATTTCAAAAATTGTTAGAGATATGCCTGAAAAGTTTTTCAACTATACTAGGGAATCCAGTTCCAAAACCAACTATACCTAAACTGGAAAATAATAAAATTAAATATCTATTCAAAACAAATATTGAATTTTAGTGGTTTTTGAGAGTATCTAAGATCACTGAACAAACCCAAAACTGTCTTCTGTAGACTACACTCAGTATAAACAAGGCAATCACAAGTCCCTGGTCCTGCAGTCTGGTTTGATCATTGGGGCACCACTCATGTAACGAATTTTGGGCATCCCTCTCCAGGTCTACAACTGGTTTGAATCCAGAGTTTTCCTTCTCCTAGACTGGTTGCTATATCAAGGTTAAAGAGCTCAGTCTGCCCTACTGTTTACCCATAGTTAAAAGGAGAATAGTTAGATTCATACCTTTCCCAAGGATATTAGTGCTATGTGAAATACAAACAGCCTCATTCAGGTTGAACTTGGGTAGTCAAGTTCACTTCTTACAATGATAACTGTTATGCCATAAGCACCTTTAAACAAAGCAGTAAAACATAGTAAATAAACAATAAAATCCTTTACATACAAATAATAATCCTCAACTTAAAAAAAAAGCAACTATGTCTTTTAATATAAGCTATTTCATTAAACAGATACTAGCCTTTGATCCAAGTATCCTAAAACTGTTCAGCTTCAATAAAATAAATACATTCTTTAATTTATCTATTTTCATATGCATGTTGAAAAAATCAACATGGCATTACCAGATAAGTTTTAACAGAAATGAAAACTAAATTACAGACAAAAAATATACCACTTAAATTAACTTGTATATCTATATTTCAATGCATCAATAATGCTTGAGATACTCTCAGGTAACAATAGATAAATATTATATGTGGATGACAACTTAGTCACATCAGGGGGTGATATCTCGGGTTACATTGATGAAAGCAGATACATCAAATCAGGAGCACCATGGGGACTTTAGCAAAGTCAATGCATCAATTCCCAAAGGCTTAGGAGTTAAACAAAAAGATTTATTGCTTTTGGTTTGGTTTATTTATTTGACTGCATATCAGTTCCTAATGAGTTATCTAATACTGAAATTTGATACAAATAATTTGCACACAGTTATATAGTTTCAAATATTTCTAACAATTATGGTTTTAAGTAACTAATAATAATCCTTTAAAAAACGACTTCAAGTAACTATTCTTAATACAAATTATTTACCTGCCCAAGCCAAAACCCTGCTACATAGTTAGAAACGAGTAGCTGCAGGCATAGGCCTCCATGTCAATGCACACAAGACAGAATATATGTGCTTTAATCAAACAGGCGACATCTCCACACTAAACAGTAACTCTCAGAAACTAGTAGATAAGTTCGCCAACCTAGAAAACAGTGTCTCATCAACCGAGACAGACATCAACATGCAACTAACAAAGGCATGGACACCTATCAATAGGCTATCAGTTATATGGATGTCAGACCTGACCAATAAAATAAAATGCAATTTCTTCCAAGCAGCGGTTGTGTTGATACTGCAATATGGATGCTAACTAAATGTATGGAGAAAAAGCTTGACAGCAACTACACAAGAATGCTGCAAGTAATAATACGGAACAAGTCATGGAGGCAGCACCCCTCAAAGCAGTAGCTGTACGTCCACCTACCATCCATCACGAAAACTATCAAAGTTAGACGAACCAGACATGCAGTGACACTGCTGGAGAAGTAAGGACGAACTCATAAGTGATGTATTACTGTAGAACCCTTCACATGAAAGAGCAAAGACAGGACGACCAGCTAGGACCTACAGACAGCATCACTGTGTCGATACAGGATGTAGCCCTGAAGACTTCCTGGAAGCAATGGACGATAGAGAAGGGTGGCAAGAGAGGGTCAGAGGATATCTGTGCTGATGGCATGACATGATAATGATGATATGGGTTTAGTTGGTTTTATGGCAGATAAACCCTTGTTAGGTAATTTTATACCAAAGTCGGTCCTTTTTTTCAAGCAATTGTATAGTCTAAAATAACTAAGGATAATCATCTGTAAACAATTATAGCTTCAACTATTCTCAATACAAATAATTTGCACAGTTATATAGTTTCAAATAATGCTATCTAATACTTATAATTTTCAAATAGGTCTACTTGACTCATAGATGGGATCCTAATAGGTAAGAACATTCAAGGTCAGAGTGGATCTTGGAATAATGGCAACAAAAAGATATTCCATACCCCCTAGAGCTCCAAAACTGAAGCCTCACCACCAGATCCAGTAAAGTGTCATGCTTGGTAAATCCCTTTTTTGGTGGGAGGGTCTTACCCCCTCTACAAGGGATGCAGTTGGTATATCCTAGGCCTTAACAACAGTGCTACTAATGTAGTATCTTTCATTCCTATATTTATTTTTCCCTTTCACTTTTGTCTATTCCTAGTCATCAGAATAAATGAAGACAACAAACACTTAGATCAATATTTAATGACCCTATTTATTTGTAGACAGACAATAAATAAGCCTTCCTGTGTCTGTCTGAACCAATGTTACTGCCATTAGTAACATTATAGACAAGAACGTCTCCAGGGGACACAAGTCAGTTTTCTGGGCTATTTCCATAATTTATCTCTTAAAATTTTTTTGTTCTTCCCCTACCCTCTTTAATCTTTTACTTCTTTTTTTTTCAACAAGTGTAAAAAAAATAAAAAAAAATAAAAAAATATATATATATATATATATATATATATATATATATATATATCTCTTGACTGTATTTATAAATGTACTTTCATACATCAAATATACAAAATAATGAAAAAAAGACATTTAATTCCCTGTTATTTGGATTATATTTTCAAAAATTCCAGAACCAAAAATACAAAGACTTCAGTGTATCTTGAATTTATTATTAAATGAAGCATTATCAATTATTATCAATTTTGTTATTAACATTGCATTCTTGTTTTTCTAGCTTTTTATTACACTATTTGTTTTTGATGTAATAGTCTTTGAATTTCTTAGATGAACAATTGTCAATTATTTTTTTCAGACTAGTATTTCTTTCATTTTTAACATCTCACATTGTGTGGTGTTTAGAAAAGAAGACAAGTAATCTATTACTAGTGAATTTGAGTCTCACAGTGAGTTTCATACATCTGTCCTTGTGCTACAACTAAGCAGAGCTTAGTAATTAATTACTTTTTTATCTTCATTTCAAATGCTTCCCATAACATCATTCTATGGCTATGAGTAAACAGCTCAGACTGAAAATAAAAATAAGTTTTCAGTGAGACTAACTAGTATCCCTTTTTCATCAGAAAACTTCAGAATAATAGAAGCTCTACCATTTTAACTATAAAAGCTAGTGGTTGCTGAAGATAAGATTTAATCATACAGCCTTATACTTTACTTTCCCCCTAATGCTATGCTGCCATCTTTGATGTTTGTTTACCTACAGTAGCGTCCAAAACTAAGGGACAAAATTTTAAAACCTAATATTTGTTAGAAATAACAACTGTGAAAAGCTGAAATTTTGACAACTGGTAGTCGTTATCATCCATAATAACATACTAAAATTTGAATCATTTGCAAAGGATAGAAAAAGAATTATAACAATTATTTATTTATTTTCAAATTTGGAACGTCCAGAAGTAAGGGACAAAATTGAGAAAAACAATGTAAACAGCCAAAAAACAATAAAAATACATGTACAATCAATATTTAGTAAATGAGCCCTTGCTCTCAATGACAGCTGCACATCTTCGACTACAAGAACAAATCAGTTCTTGACAATCCTCGATACTAATTTTAGACCATTCTTCTTGAAGCTTCACCCACAAATCCTCCGTGTTAGTGGGATTTCTTTCCATAACTTTCACTCCTAATGTCTTCCAAAGATTTTCTATTGGATTTAAGTCAGGACTTTGCGGTGACCAATCCATAATTTCGAAATCTTGCTCGCTAAGGTAACTCATTACCACCTTTGCCTTGTGACATGGGGCATTATCTTGCATAAAGGTAGCCCTATCGAAACTTGAATTCTGTATGATTGGCACAACATGATCTTGAACAATGTTTTTATAGATCTGCGCATTTACACGAGTTTGTAACCGGACAAGAGGTGTTGTACCTTGGCTAGAAAACATTCCAAATACCATGACGCTTCCGCCCCCAAACTTGACAGTTTTCTTCGTACACTTTGCACTTAATCTTTCACCAATACATTTCTTTACATTGTTTTTTCCATCATTTCCAAATAAATTAAACTTGCTTTCAACAATGAAAAATACTTTTGCCCAATTTTCATATGTCCAAAATACATACAAACTCTAATCTCTTCTTCTTATTCTTCGAACTAACAAGTGGTTTCTTCCTTGGGGTTCGATTAAACAGCCCTATTTCTTGCAGTCGTCTAGAAACGGTTTGTCTTGACACATTAACACATGAGGTATGATTCATAACCCTTTTAATTTCTGTGCAAGACTTAAAACGGTCCTTTAATGACATATGCTGCTTTATTCAATCTTCTCTTGCCGAAGTTTTGCGGGGTCTGCCAGTTTTAAAAGCACTATTTTGCCAGTATCATTGTAGGATTTAACAGCCCTGCCTACAACACTCTTGGAACGTATCACTATCTCTGAAATCTCTCAAATGGTGTGCTTTTCCTTGTGTAGCTTCACAATAACTTGTCTCACAAAGTAATCAAGTTTTTGGCGTTTCACCATGGTGCCGGCTGATGCAACGTTTACAAATGACTAAGTAAGACTTATTCTTTAGAGGAAATCAAAAAATTTGAATATAGCATCCTGTTTACATTGTTTTTCTCAATTTTGTCCCTTACTTTTGGACGATCCTATTTTGAAAATAAATAAATAATTGTTATAATTCTTTTTCTATTCTTTGCAAATGATTCAAATTTTAGTATGTTATTATGGATGATAACGACTACCAGTTGTCAAAATTTCAGCTTTTCACAGTTGTTATTTCTAACAAATATTAGGTTTTAAAATTTTGTCCCTTAGTTTTGGACGCTACTGTATATGAGTACTATCAGTCGTAATATTAAAACTTATTACAACAAGATTATAGTCAGTTATTAATTTTTACTAGTATTTGTAGACTATCATGACTTTTTATTGCAGCTATTCAATGCCCATTAGTGAAGAGTTTATTCTTCATCAATAATTTCTTATTCTTTTCTGTATACTATGAGCCATAGAATAAAGATTTGAGGAATTACAATAAACAATGATTGAAATTACAGAAAAGAAAATTCTTGTCAAAAATTAATTGACAATTTTTTTCATAATTAACATTACTAATAAAAAAAATTCTTTCAATGCAAATAAGTTTTCTAAAAATTGTATATACTTGTCACTATTCAACATAGCATTAAAACAGTTTTTTTTAAGTACATTTGGTACTTGTCCAGAATATTGCTCCATAGAAATGTCTACAGTAATGTATGAAAATAATTATATAGAAATGTAATACCAAATAGATAAAAGTAAGTTTCAGTCATTATCTTTTTTTTTTTCTAATATTTACATTTAAAAACCACATCAGCTTGGTACAATTCACCCCACCACCACCCCCGCTATATTTAGTCTTTCTGCAACATCAACAAGGCAACTTAGAGCCAATTGTTAATACATAATTTATAATACTTTAATATAACTATTCAGTAAAAGAAAAATCACTGATATAAAACCTACTCTTATTTGGATGGTGAATGTAAGTATTATATTTCTACATAACTTTTTTTTATATTACTGCTGACACTTTCTCAATATTCTGGACAAGTACCATAGATTTTAATGCTATATATCCAATAATACATAAAATATAAAAATAATTATTAGTCATATTTTTATGCATAACAAACTTAATATCAAAAGCCTTCAAGCAGATGGCAAAAAAATTGAAGCTTCAGTCTTGTGCAAGAAGGGAAAAACACTGATTTTAAACTAGGACAGAAAGTCTGTACACCAAGTTAATTTGATACTTGTAAAATTTATGTAACCAACAAGATACAATGACAGATTAATTTTAAAAACATCTAGGTTTATTTTATACTGATAGGTTAGGGAATTGTTTTCACTATATGAATTCACCCAAACCCTACACTGTGGAAGACAAGGTCCTTTTTTTTATGCAAATTGAAGCTGATTTGAATTCAGTTCTTCTGCAAGATGGTTGGCTAAACAAGGCTAAAGAGCTCAGTCTTCCCAACTATTTACTAATAGCTGGAAAAGGAAGGGATAGATTCATACCTTTCCTAAGAGCATTAGTACAAAGTGAAATGCAAAAAGCCTTATCCAAGATTTGAACTCCGAGTCACCAATAACATTTCCAATGACAATAATTCCTATGCTATATGTGCCTTCAATTGTGTTCATTGTATGTTCATATTTACATTTGTGTGTAGTTGTTTCTCAAGATTTTTCTTTTTGTAAATGGTCCTATCCAATATGAATAATTTTTAAACAGATCTATTTAACTCAGAGTTGAGACCCAAACAGGTATTACCCCTACAGCTTCAAGTGGATTTGGGAGCTATGGTAATGAAGAGGTACACCACACTCCTCAGATCTCAAGAACTGGAGCCTCACCATCAGATGAAGTTTATTGTTACACCTAGGGCACCTCTTTTTAAGAGGAGTGCATCTCTCTGCAGAGGATACAGTGTATTCTAAGTCGCACTAACAGAGCGGTGAAAGATACAAGTTTTAACAATGGCTAATGAAAGTGGTATAAAAATGAAAACAACCACTAACCTAACCTAATCCATTCAACATGCATACCATGTTAGACAGACTGGTTTTGCATGCTAATTTATCAACTTATAAATAACTGAAATCCAAATGGTCTCTTAATCCAACCAGAGATAATCCTCTATACAATTTGATTCTTTTTTCTTTTTTTATGACATGTCAAAGGAATATCAAGGAATCTTTTCCCCAACTAAATCTGAATGACAATGTCCACAAAGAAATACAAAGACTCTATGGACAAGTTTTCAAAGACATGCACAGAAACAATTTATTAAATTTCTTTTTCATAAGAAACGTCAAAGTTGAGAATAAAAATGGCTTTTGAAGCAAGCAAGTTTATCTTGTATATTAAGTGCCTAGTACAGTGTAATGGCTATCAAGTAAAATTAAAATTGCAATCCAAAATAAAACTGCATGAATATAAATAAGAGCTGAACTTATTAAGGATAAAAACATTTTAATGCTATAGAGTTTAGTAACAATAATACCAACAAATATCCATTTTGACTGCATGATATTGCACTAGAAACAATAAAATCTGGTAAGGTTGGTTTAGAAAAAAATTAATTTTTTATTAAAAAATTGTGTATACACACACACGCATATATATATATATATATATATATATATAAATATATACACACACAAATATATATACACACACACCTATATAAAAACCTCACGACATATATATATATATATATATACATACACACAT
>CAUZXS010005457.1:67500-145000 GCA_963585895.1 Sepioteuthis lessoniana | reverse complement strand
AGGTGAACATATGATAAATGCAATTCACTCTTGTCTTGGTATGAAATTACCTGGGATGAATTGACATGCCATTAAAATTATTTTCCCCAACACATTTTTTAGTGGTGACGCATTTTAAAAGCTTTATGGAATCTAATTGTTGCAGTAGATCAATAAATAAATGCACTCCTACCAACATTACCCTGGGGGGCAGGGCTGTAGAATACACCGACTGCACCTCTGCAGAGGGGTAAGATTCCCTCAATGACTGTCCTGGATATATGATGCTTAACACTCTGATGGTGAGGTTCCAGTAATGCTGGAGCTTTGAGGAATGGGGAGTACCCCATCATTGCCATCACTCCCAGGTCTGCTTTGGCTCAGAGTGGTAGCATCTGATGGGGTCCTATCTATGGGTTGGGGGTCTTTGTGGTGTAATGGTTAAAGCAATGAACTGTGGAATTATAGTAAGCTTGCTTGAATTCCAGCTGCTCTATGTTCACTTTCGGGCAAATACCCTTGGAAAAGGTATGAACCCCCTTATCCTCCCAGCTATGTGTTAAATAGTACCACTACTGTTCTTCTAGGAGAATAGCTTTGGCATTAAATAACCTACAAATATTGATATGCCATTAAACAAAGAAACCAAACCAAACCTATCTATGGGTCAAATAGAATTAAACTGTGTACTTATGCTAAACTGAACTGCTTGAAATAGAACTATTTTGACATTTAACTGCATGTAAACAAAAACTATACTAAACTGAATTGTTTGAATTAGAACTGTTTGTTTGTCTAAAAATGGATTTGGCATTAAATAACCTACAAAAGTTATGCCATAAAACCCAAACAAACTCTAACCAAGGTTATATAAAAAGCTAAATTTCTTATTGATAAGATACCAGAATTTTATTCTTAGTGGAATATTATACAATGAAAACAGATGTATTAGGTATTATTTGAGACCAAACTCTACTGCTTTAAAACTAACCAAAAACCTAAATATGTACTTGTTGAAATATAAGTGCATCACTGATATTTCATCAAGTTGTCCTTACCCAGATTCCTTTTTACTTTCTTTTGCTATCCATCCCTATTTTCCATTGCTCCTTGCTTGTCGTCAAGCCAGCATTTGGTGTCTGCATAGCGTTGACAATTGGCCAACACTGGTGCATCCCTGTGTGTAGGTTTAAACTTTTTGGATAAGCTGATTACAGACGATGATGCTTCACTGGGCTATAGACTCTCCTAAACAATACTTTCTCAGTTTTTGAATTTAGAATTTCTTTAAGACTGGTTGCTTTACCAAGGTTGAAGATCCAAGTCTTCCCTTTTATTTAAATGAGAGAAAAGATGGATCATGCTTTTTTTCAAAAGCATTAGTGCCTAGTGAACCACAAATGGCCTCATTTGATGTTTGAATTTGGCTTTTCGGGTTCATTTCCGATAAGTTATACTACATGTTTCTTATAGTTGATCTAGTATAACAAATTTTATAGACGTGTACTGTTACAGTAGTCTGACTTTCTTTTTAGCTGACCAGCATTTAATGAAAACTTTGCAAATTAGATTTTACTATTCATTTTCTTGATGCAATAATTAATGTTTAGAATTTTAATGATTCTTTTTGGTCATGTCCAATTTGATCAAGATATTCTATTCACACTTGTTTATGGAGTTGTTATTTTGTAATTTAACCCTGTGAGTAGTGACATCTGATATTCTGACCTGATTTGGAAATTATCAAAGTCAAGTTGGAGCTATTTAGAAAATAGATAAATTTGTATGATTACTGCTGGAAAACGAGTTATAAGTGCCACAAATTATTACTTGAATACAATCCTGGTTTGGGCATGGTTTTGGGATCAAAGTATTATGATTAAGCACCCCAGCAATAACTCGTGATATCACCAGGTTTTTTTTTGTTTTTTTTTTTTTTAAACTTTCTGTCATGGTGTAGGAATGTTAGATGCAACTTCTGCTCAATCTTGATGTTTTTAATATGCCGGGAGATGCCAAAAATTTAAAATTAAACAACTTTTGAATAATAAATGGTAAAGAAATTTTTCTTTTCATATGTTTGTTTTAACATATTACTTTGAACTAATTATGGGATATATTTCTTTTTTTTTTTTTTTTTTTTTTTTTTTTTTTTCCTTTTTTCCTTGGTCCCATTGTTGGGTTTAGCTGTCGGAACACTACTTGGGTAGAATGTTTTTGGCAGGAATAGCCTAAAAGAGCCCATTCATCTCTATCTCTACATCTGGTTTGAATTTGAGGTATCCTTCTCCTAGACCGGTTACCATACCAAAGTTAAAGAACCTAATCTGCCATACTATTTGCCAATAGCTTGGGTGGGATGGAGAATAGTTAGCACTAATACAACTGAGAAAGGTATGAATCTGTGAAATATAAACTGCTTTGAGCAGGATTTGAACTCTAGTAGCTGAGTCCATTTCCTATGATAATAATTGTATATCACATGGTCGTGCCCATGGTGTAATTGTTATCGTCATAGGAAATGGACACAGCGACACGAGTTCAAATCCTGAACGAGACTGATTGCATTTCACATAGCACTAATACCCTTGGGAAAGGTATGAATCCAATTATTCTCCCTCCAACTATGGGTAAATAGTAGGGCAAACTGGGTTCTTCAGCCTTGGCGAGGCAACTAGTCTAAGAGAAGGAAAACTCTGAATTCAAACCTGTTAAACTCCACTTAAAAATTGACCTTGTGTCATATCTTGCCCGAGCGGAGGGGTTGGTAAATATGATGATTGTATACCGCGACTGCTTCCATCATATAATATCCCTCAAATAAAATAGATTACGAAATTCGTTAGATATGCAGATGTCTAGTTTGTAATAAGAAAATATGAGAAGGCAGAAAAGTTCTTAGCCCAACCAAGCCGAGACTAGCTTTTTGAATTATTATTCAAATCTAAAAAGATATTTTTATTTCATATTGAGGGGTTCAAAAGATTTGAGGAAAAATGTGCCTTGTATATTGAATTTTGCGGTCATGTGTGTCTTTGATGACTTGAGATGAGGCATAAGTAATATTTTACGAGCATCAGGCTGCATGAGACATTTGTTATCAGGCAGGCACACTACTAAAAAATAAGGAAAGGTTGAGATATATATCTTTTTCTTTCTTCAGTAAAAGATTTTTCTATAAAAAAAAAATTCAAGTATTGATTTAATAATTAAATATTGCTATTATCAATGGGATTAATACACATTGTTGCTATAATAATTAAAAGAAAATAAATTGTTTTTTTTTTTTTTTTTTAATTTATTTATTTTAAAAAAAAAATGAATGTATTCAATGTGATTATGATCAATGAAAAAAAATTCTATCAAAGGAGGAATGCCTGGTTGGCTGGGGCTGTAGAATACACTGCTTCTCTGCAGAAGGGTAAGACATCCCCGCACACACAGACACACACACAGTGTCCTGAACATTACACAAACAATCTGATGGTGTGGTTCCAGTAGTGCTGGAGTTTTGGGGAATGTGGAATACTCCTTCATTTCCATTGCTCCCAGGTCCACTCTGCCCTTGAGTAGTAGCACCTGATAGGGTCCTATCTATGGGTCAAATAGAACTAAACTGTACTTATGCTAAACTGAATTGCTTAAAAGGAAACTGTTTTGACATATAAACTACATACTTATGCTCAACTGAATTGTTTGAAATGGAACTGTTTGACTAAACTGAATGGCTTGAAATAGAAATGTTTTTGACAATTAAACTGTGTACTTATGCTAAACTGAATTGTTTGGAATAGAATTGTTTATTTGTATAAAAATTGATTTAGCATTAAATAACCTACAAAGGTTGATATGCCATAAAACCCAAACAAATATCAAGAGAGGAAAAAAGAAATCAAGATTTTCATAGTCTGTGAATCAAAATTTTCTGAAAACCATTTTCTTTAAGTTATTGGTATGGGTCTTGATAAATGTTATTTATCTTGTGAAATTAAGCAGACCATTCAGAACGAACTGCGTGCCACAGTTTGTCGATGACCACTCTAGATCATTCCGTTTTTAGTCAGACTAAGGACTTTTCAGCATCTCCTTATATAAATCTTTTAGAGGTGACAAATAATTTTGACATTGATTAGAAATCTTTTGGTCATCCAGTCATGCTTTATCTGAGTTGTGATCAAGAATCATTGAGACCGAATCTTCTGAGGTTGAGGTTTTACAGCAGGTTTTCCATGGGCTGGGTATCACACTCCACTTAAGTGACTCTAGATAATTTACTGGTCAATCACATCAGCTTTCAAGCCTAACAATTGGCCTCTGGAGGGTCTGCTTTATCAGCTGTTCATGGATGTTTAAGTGCCCACTGTGGGTATCACAGGTAACAGAGAATCAGGGTTTGATTCTGGAGAACAAGCATGCAAAAAATGGCTACCACATTAAAAAAAATTTAAATCACGTGTGTACACTTGACTAATTTAGTGAAATGTTATCCAGATAAGTTTGTAAATTCTCGATGCTTTTTGAGACGCAGTTTTCGGTTAAACATTGATCTTTTCCTGCCCTTTTTTGGCCTAAACTGAAAATTCATTTCAGTGCTAAGATTTGAAGAGATGGAGGACATGAAAACACCAGATGAAAAAAAAAAATGAATTACACAGGTGATTCAAGCAATTGAAAAATCAATGGAATAAGTGTGTTGAATGCCGAGGGGAACTTTTTAGTTATATTTATTTTGGCATTTGGAAATTACTTTAAACTAATTATGGAATATAATCTCTCTAGCTTTGATAGGACAACCATTTTAGGAGAAGGAAAACTAGGTTCAAACTGCCTATTGACATATCGTGGGCTAGTGTGGCCGAGTTGATTACACATTTGAGAAAGCCTGAGTTTTTTTTTTTTTTTTTTTTAAATTTGTTTATTTCTATCATGGTAAATACAGCTCAAGTCTTGATTTTTTTTTTTTTTTTTTTTTTTTTTTTTTAAATATAGCATTAATTGTACTGTGATTTATTTATCTTTTTTTATTTATTTATTTTTTTTTTATTTTATTTATTTATTTTTTTAAATGCTTCTGCAGGGGTTACTCTTCTGTTAAAAAAAAAAATCTCCCAAGTTATCAGTACAGATATTTTTGACAAATACCAACTTTTTATGCAACCTGAAAAATATTGGAAAATGTATAAAGTGTGAAGAATGATAAATGTTGCTTTTATTTAATGTTTTCAATTATTTTATTGTTAAAAACGCTTTACCTTAGCTTCTGATATACATTTTAGAATTAAAAGTAGCTAAGTGAATTCTGTTTCTGATTATTCAGAAATGGATTTTCACTTCTTTTCCCTCATCTCATACTTTATTTAATCTGATGCACAAGCCTTAATCTCACTGCTGTTACTATGCAGTCACCCATTTAAATACTGAAAAGGTTCTTCACTGCTTAACTTCAGTGATCTAGCATGACTTGAACCTTAAGTCGGATTACCTTTATTTACTAATAAAGAATTATCTATATACTTAAAACAACTTTCCTCATATTAAAAGTTTTTATATTGTAATTATTTGTGTATAAAACACTTTAACTTTGGAGCAGGAAATTTTGATTTTCATGTATAATACACCCTCACTTTTTAGAATTCATCGAATCTAAATTGAACATTTGTTTAACTTTTTATTGGTTTGGAATGATTAAAGATAAGAATCTATTTAGTTTACAGTAAGTCTTAAAACACAATTTTCACAGTATTTAGCACAAATACAAGGTCATGTCCACACAAAAATACAACAAGCTTATAGTGAAAATAAGCTTACATTTGGAGAAACAAAATTATAAACACATGCACATTCCAGTGGATATTTGTAAGGATGTAAAACATTTCATTGTAGGGTTAAAAAAGATGAAAGAATATCCTTTACTGCAGAACAAAGTGGTTATCTGTGTCCTTGACAATGACCAAAGTTGGTTGAACATATCCCACCCCCTTCTAAAAAAAAACAAAAACTGAACATCAATCTGTCATTTTCAATGATATATTGTGCGTGTGTTAAAGTGTCGGATATGAGTGGAAAAGGGTATAATTGTGAGGCATAAAAGCTTCATAGAAAAAATAGAAATTAATTTTTCACCTCTCATTATTAAAGATTATTAAAATTAGATATCTTTTTTACCTACATATTTAATCACTTCAGATAATTCTCTAAGCCAAATAGCTTCTTCTTTTTTTTTTTTTTTTTTCAAAACTTTTATCTAGACAAAGTTAGAGTTGCTTGTTTTTTTTGTTTTTTGTTTTTTTGTTTTTTAAATGGTTTGATTTTATTTTAAAAAAAAAAAAATGCTTTGGCAACTTTTTAACTGAGTACTTCAAAGAATTTGGTAGTAGCAATTGGTTATATTCTGCGACTCTTTGATGCCAAAGACTGTCAGAAGACCAGAGGCTAAAGATTAACTTGATTTATTTATTCAAGAAAAAAAAAAAATGAAATAAAAACTTTTGCTTTTATCAGCAGCCAAGATCCTAGCACACATGTTGGTTCTTTTCATTGAAAAAAAAAAGGGGGGGGCAGAATGGAAGCCATTGACTTTTTTTATTCATTTTTTATTTTTTTACCTGAATATTATTAATTGAAATGCTTTAATGATGTTGAGCATGTCACACCTGGGCGGGAAAGGTGAGAAAGAGAGAGCGCAAAAAAATAAATAAATAAAAGTGGGAGGGAATTGTATGACTTTAGTTAGTCAGGTAAAAGGGACCACTGAAAATGATGTCATTTTTTTTTTTTTTTCTTTTCGTGGGGAGGGGATTCTTCTGACTCTTTTATTTATTCAAAGAAAGTTGAGTTAGACTTAAGAACATGAAACATGAATTTCTTTCCACCTCCTTTTTAAACCAGATAAATACAAGTGTCAAAACTTTATAACTCTTCATACAGTAGCAATGAATGGTGTATGTGAGATATATATATATATATATATATATATATATATAAATAAAATGAGTTGTGCATTTAAAATAAAAAAGATTTTTCTTTCTATTGATGAACATATTACATAAACTTTTGAAGAGATTTTTATGCTCATATTCTTTTAAGCAGTCGTATTTCAGTTCGTTCATATCTATTTGCTGTATTGCCTGTAGATAACTATGCTTGACAATTTCAAAGTTACTTTTCTTCTGAACCAGGATTTTATTATTTTTATTGGAATGTTATACGACTAAAACGGATGTTATTAGGTATTATTTACGAAAACCTAACTTTTACCAAAATTAAAATTGCATTTATACATAAGTGATGTACTTATTTTGAACTGCTGCCTTTCATATTTTTGTGCATGTGTGTGTGTGTATATATATATATATATATATATATATATATATATATATATATATATATATATATATATACTTTTGGACTATTATGGATTCTTATTCTGTTTTTAAATTTCAGTGCCGTCAAGTTTGTAATGAAATAAATACCTGATAAATATCTCATAAGTATTTGAACAGACAGTTAATCATTTAGATTTAAAATAAGAGCCTTACTTTAGAAAAAACAATTTTCATTACAATTAATATAAGAATAAGCCAAGCTTTGTAATTCAGAATGGAAAATTGATTTTTTTTTTTCTTTCTTTCTTAAACAGAATTACATGGCTAAATAAATAAAAAAAATTTCTGTTTCTAAAATCTTCAGAATTGACCCAGGAGATTGACAAGGGTAACCCATATTGTTATTTGGAAGAATTGCCTAACTTAAGTTAATTTGGCCCCCAGCCCCCTGCTGTTCAAAATCCTTATTGACCCCTGAAATGTTCAAATATTTATGAGCAGCATTCCAAGTAGAGGGAGCCTATTTGAATGGAACATCATTTGAAATTCTAGCTTTTCTCTTAGGATCCTATACCTTTCCCAAACGCCAGTGGGGAAGCATGCAACTCTCTCAACCACATAGTAATCTCTCTCTTTCTCATCCTCTACTGAGAAATGTCTATCATATGTATCTATTAATGGTCATAGATAGCTTTTCAAAAAGCATACGATTTTTTTTTTTTTTTTTCAAATCTGCTTTTACATCTCGCTCACTGTTTCTCTTCATTCGTCAATATGTAAGAATTCTTTGAAAAGTTTTTCTTAACCACCCTGAATTCATTTTCTATCCTTGCTGAATGTTATTGATGGTATTAATGGTTGAGTAGTCCCACCATTCTGTGTACGTCTCCTCCTTAATCTTAGGTGATGGTGTGAATGTCTAGTGAATATCTATCAGCAGGAGCTTCTTTTTAGTTTTGACACATTCTTAGGAACACTGCAGCCAAAAGAAATTCTTAAGTTTTCAATTACTACTTTATAGAAAGTAGTTTTTTGGCTTTATATTTTAAAAAAATATATTCATGTTTATTACATAAGTTTGTGCTTACGTTCAGTGTGTGTGTATAGTACCTGTGTATGGCTTATTTAATGTTTCTTTTCCAAAGCGTGACTTTTCAGCTTTTAACCTTTTTAAAGAGTGTACACTTTTCAATCTTTATTCAACTAAAATTGAAGTCTTTCACATTCCATCTTCTTCACTTAACTTTTAAAAACTTTTTTTTATAATTTCTTATATATCATAATATTCCGAATTATGAATTGCTGGTTTTGAAACGTTTTACCCGTCTTTTAGATTCAATCAAAAGTATTGTTTCCTTATTTTCAATGACCACTTCATTTGTCAAAAAACTTAAATTTTTTTTTTTTTTAAACTATTCAGTAACATATGTTGCTTCCATGAACTTTATTGTTTATTCTTTTAATTTTAATATTTCTTTTTTATTCTTCAACAAAAGTCTTATCATTACACCAAGCACGAACCTCTTCTTATATACATTTAATGTTCTGAAAAATCTGAAAATCTTTAAGATTCAATCAATAGAATTTAAACTATATATTCATTTTATTTTAATATTTTTTCAGGGACTACAGTCACTATACTGACTTTATTGAGGTGTCAATAAAAATTCTTTCTGTATTGAAAAAGTTTAATTTATTTCAAGTTGAGAAGTTAAAATGTTAAACCTCATCAAAGAACCTGATGAGAAAATCTGTTTACTTTTCTTTGTGTAGATAATGTTAGAAATGGGAACTTAAATTTTCTGTGTAAATTTCAAAGTGAACGAAAAGAAGACTCCTTGCCTTTTTATTCTGACAAGAGGTAATGAGAATAAAGACTGCCTGTATTTTATTGCTTATCTATTTATTAATAAAATCCATTGTTTGTGCAACTATATCCAAGCAAAAACAGCATATCATAGTCAGATTTTTCCTTAAGCATTGCGGTTAAAATGCTCTTAGAGAATAGATATTTCCAGTCCAGTGTTACTGGTGGTACAGATGACATAATGATCATCTCTGAAGATAGACTTTTCTTAAGTTCAAATTCTACGCGAAACTGTTTGCATTTTGCCTTGCATTAATGCTTTTGGAAAAAGCATGGAACCATTCTCTCCTCACCCTGGATGAATAGGGAAGCACACTGGGTCCTTTTGCCTTGTAGATAGGAAAAGTAATCAAAGAGAAAGAAAAAAACCCAAAAAACTCTGAATTCAAAATCAAGAGTTGTAGAGCTAGAAAATCCAACCCCTAAAAACCTTGTTACAGAAACTGCAGTGCCTTCACTCATATAGTGTGGCTCTCCACTCCCCAAGGAGTTGACAAGAGCCTCGCCCAAATACCAAGCCAATTTACAACTGTATTATAATTTAGTACAGTCGGTATTTATACTGAACATCCTCCTTCCAATTATCCAAATTCTTGATATACTTTTGAGATAATCAAACAGCCCTGGAGTTAAAGTGAAAGAAATAGTGCTGCGACAGGACCATTATCTTCTCAGACATTTCCCTTCAGTCACTACAATATGTTTAGCTTATCTTGTATTAGCCTCATCAGCAACCAGCGTGCTTGTACCAATCCTAGAATACCTTCATTAATATGTTTGCGAAACCAAAACTATAATATAGTTTTGGTTTCCCTAAATAAAAATTTGTTTACTAAGGAGTCACTCACAGTGTAATGGCTATCATTGTCAGAAATAAATACTGTGACTCGAGTTCATATCCTGGAGGAAGCTGATTGAATTTCTCATAGCACTAATACCCTTGGGAAAGGCATGAATTGAACTATTCTCTTGTGTTTATGGGTGAATAGTAGGGCAAATTATCTAATCTTATGGCAACCAGTCTAGGAGAAGAAAAACTCTAAATTCAAACCTGTTAAACTCTGTTGGAAATTGACCTTGTCACATCCTGATCTTGCTGAGGGGTTTGGGGGGGTGTATGTATGTATGTGTGAGTGCGATATGAGAAATAGAAGGGCCAATAGACACATCTCATATTTCAAATTTCTACTGCACAGATGCACATAAGTGTTTAGTTGGTGGGAATTATGTTTTTAAGCAGCAGCCATGCCATTTAAGTTACTATCATGGCATGCAGTGGTGATCATTGTGTATTTGTGATTGAAACTTATTTTTAAAAATTGTGACTGTTGTTACAATGCAGCAGTAATTTTGCAAGCAGATCTATTTTCTTGTGATTATTACTTCTAGAAATAGCTGAAGGCTCAAGTCTTTAAATTTTATTTATTAAATTACCAAAATACCTAAGGCAATGACTGAGGTGAGCACTGCATTGAGGCTTGAAGACTGTATAGCTCCCGAGAACAAGCATTGGCACGATATAACAAAACAAAATGGTAAATATTGTTCTTTCTTAGAATGAAACTAAATCTGAATAGGATGTACATTGTCATATATATATATATATATATATATATATATATATATATATATATATATATATATATATATATATATGCCATAGTTGAATCTTTTTACTTTTTCAATGTACACACACACGTGTGTATGCGCATATATATTACAAATTCAAGAGATAATTCTACTGGATCTCTGTGTGGATATATATATATATATATATATATATATATATATATATATGTGTCTTGCAAATTCAAGAGATCATTCTACTGGACCTTTGTGTGTGTGTGTGTCTATATATGTACACTCATGAATTTAAGTTATAGATTGAACATTTTAATTATTTTAAGGTCTCACTGTAGAATTTCCACAAATTCTTTTTTTTTTCTCTCTATAAAAGAAAAATTTTATTGTCTATACCTCTTTAAAACTGAACTATTTTTTTTTTTTTTTTTTTTTTTTTTTTTTTTTCAGAAATTTAAGAACTTTAAAAAAAAAAGTAAATTCATTCTTTTTAAAATAAAACTAAAAACAATTTCCAAAAGATTAATGCAGTTTTGTGATGATCATTGTCATTATGGCTGCTTCCATAACTACAACCAATTTTCTTACCTCCTTTTCTGAAGAGTGAACCTTCATTGTTATTCTTCTATCATCATTGTCCAGCTTCTGCTCCCTCTACATCACAAAACAATGACCACCTCCAAAGCCCTTAGCATCATCGGCTCACATAGCTACTCTTCATTACATTATTCTCCTTAATTTCTGCTATAATTTTTTTCCCAATCTGCTGCTGCTATGGTAGTGTTGGTTTATACTGGCAGCTGGACTTAGCTCTAACCTTTGATGAAAGAAAGAATAAAAGATGTGTTCAAAATTAAACATCTAAAGAAGCTGAAGTGTGTGTGTGTGTGTCTCCTACGTGGGTAAGGTAGAAATAGTTATTCAGTATTTTGCAACCCCTGACTGCTCAAATCCCTGGCAGTCCACGGACACAGCTCGTTAATTATGTGTTCTTCGGGCCGCCCAATAAAGAAGAAGAAGAAAAAGGTGAGAGTGAAGCACGTGGATGCCTTTATTAGCTAGGATTGTCCTCAGCGTTTTAACTAAGTAGTCATTTTAAGTTTGAAAATACAAAACCGATTTGCTTTACGCCTCACTGACTGCACATTTCTTTTGTAAATAAGCGGGCATTGAAGCCTCTTACTCGCTTTTGCCTTCTTCATCCCGTAGGCATCACGTCTTGTTTGTAATCGGTGGGGGTCAGCATTTATACAAAAAAGAAACTCACCCGTGTGGGCGGAATCACTTGATTTCCGCACAGCGATTCCCTAAGTAATGTTCACACACACACACACACACACACACACACACACACACACACACACACACACACTATATATATATATATATATATATATATATATATATATATATCTCTCCCTGTGTCAATTTACGGCTTTTTTCATCAAGAATTTTTTTGATTGATGTATTTCCATCATACATTTTTTATTTTTACATAGTCTCTGTTCCCTGTTTCCTTATTTAACATCGTTTTTGCTTCTCTCCCAAATCATTTGTCTTCAGGTTTTATTCCCTCCATCTCTTACCTAATCAATTTTCATTCATTTTTTTTTTATATCCTTTCTTTGTTTTATTTAAAGTCTTTCATTGTCTGGTTGTTTTCTTTCGTTCTCTTTATTTGGCTGTCATATTTTCTTTTTCCTGTCCCCTTTTTCCTTCATTTTTTTTTCCTCCCCAGCCGTTTTTTTTCTCCCCCTTGCGCTTATTTCATTTTTTTTTTTTTTTTCATTCATTACCCCGCCCAGTTTTTTCTTCCTTCAATTTTTTTCCCTGCCCCCCCGTCCCTTTTTTTCACGCTTTTTTTTTTTTTTTTTTTTTTTTTCCTTCATTCTTTACCATTTGCTCGTTTTTCTCCCTTCATTTTTCCTGGTCCGTTTTTTTTTCTCCTTTCCTTTTTTCCTCTACCCGTTTTTTTTTCTCCCTTCCTTTGTTCTGGTCCACCTTTTTCTTTTTTTTTTTTTTTTTTTTTTTTTCTTTTTTTTTTTTCTTTTTTTTTCTCCCATCATTTTTCCCTGGTCTGTTTTTTCTCCCATCGTTTTTCTCTGTCCGTTTTTTTTTTTTTTTTCTATTAATTTTTCTCGGTCGTTTTTTTTTTTTTTTTTTCTCCCATCGGTTTTCCCAGTCCACTTTTTTTTCTCCCATTTTTCCCGGTTCGGTTTTTTCTCTATTCATGTTTCTCTGTCCGTTTTTTTTTTTCTCCTTTCATTTTTCCCCTGGTCCGTTTTTTTTTTTCCCTGGTCTGTTTTTACCTTCATTTTTCCCTGCCTGTTTTTATCCCCCCACATCCATTTTTTTTCCTTCATTCCCCCCTTCACTTTCCCCCATTTTTGTTTTCCCTTTGCCCCATTTTTTTTAATTATTTTTTTACTGGCTATCTCTTTTCTTTATTTCTCCCCTCCGTTTTTTTTTCTCCCTCCCCTGCTTTTTTCCTTCATTTTTTTTTTTTTTTTTTTTTTTTTTTTTTTGGTCCCTGTTCAGTCTCTCTTGCTGTTAATTATCTCTTTCTCTCTTTTAACTTTGTTTTTCAATTGCAATTGGTCTTATTAAATAAAAGTATTCATATTTCTGTCTTTTGTCGGTTGCAAAAATAAAATAAAGCAAAAAATCTCCACATTTACAAATGGATACCCTGTCATTCGTGCAGTAAATTTGTTTGAAATGTTCTTGCATTTATTTCGATTTACGGCGGGTCTATAGAACTTCGCAAGTTGTTCTTGATTTTTTTTTTTTTTTTTTTTTTTTTTCTATCGCTGCTTTAGACATTTGAGATTAACATGTCTCGGCAACTGTAGTGTCGACTGTTGTATAACAAATTGTGGATGAAAGAAAATGTCGTCTCTAGTCGGTTGGTTGTTTTGTTACATGATGGGCGAATTATCCACATATTTGACAGCGTTTGCTGCCTAATGCAAAAAGGGTTTGGGAGATTGTGTAGAAGTTAAAGAATGACTACGATTGCTATTAGAGCGGTGAAAGCGACAATCAAGTTTCTATTGCCTAGGTGCTCTCATTGTTCTGAAGAAAACCAAGTCTAAAAAAGCAGCTATGATACAAGTTTAATTGTAATGTCAAACGAGACCACCTGTGAACCCATTGGTGTTCAGTCCATGATGATATAGATGCTTTTTTTATTTTTATTTTATTTTTTATTTTTTTTTTTGGAAGGAGTGAAGAATTTTGATTAGCCTTTCATCTTTCTCTGTTACAAATGATGTTCAACGTGAATATAGGCTCTTCCCTACCAATTGCTTTATTTTCTATAAGTATTTTGTTTTGTGCTCATAAAAAAAATTGTTCCATTTTTGTTAGTTTATGATTTGTTATAGCGTGTGTGTGTTAATTTTCTTCTAAACCAAAGATACCAATGTTTTATACTATCAATCATTTAATACTAAATTCTATAGTATTGACTCTCTAACCAAAAATTGGTGATCATCATCATCATGACGTGCAGCTAGCACGGATATCCCTGACCCTCTCTCTCCACGTCTCCCTATCATTCATCGCCTTCGGCAGGTCTTCGGGATTACATCCCGTATCATCACATAACTGCTGTATGAATGTTCGTGCTGGTCGTCCTGCTTTTGATTGGCCATATGCGGGGGTCCACAGGAGCACATCACTTACGATCTCGTCTTTGCTTCTCCAGCAGTGTCCGGCATGTCTGGTTCGTCTAGCTTGTATAGTTTTCGTGATAGGTGGTAGGTGGCTGTACAGTTGGCGCCGTGTGGGGTGTTGCTGCCCGGACCTGTTCAATATTGCTTGCAACATTCTTGTATAATTGCTGTCTAGCTTAATCTAAAAAGAAGTATACTTGCCGTACAGTGTGTTGTACAAGTTGACTTTTTAAGCTTGAAAAAATCTCTACTAAGCTAAGGGTTGACTTATACAGTAGCACTAAAATCCAAAAATTTACCAAAGAATGGTCAACCAGTGGAATGGTACTTCTAACAATCAATATCCACCAGTTGTCATTATTCCAGCCAACTGACACAAACATTTTCAACTTAACTCATGTTTGCTGTGAACATATTGAACCAATAAACACCAAGATTAGTATAAAATAATAAAACTGGAATACAAATTAAGTATTATATTAACACTATATCCATATTTACCAACCCCTCCACTCATGCAGGATATGACACAAGGTCAATTTTTAAGTGGAGTTAAACAGGTTTAAATTTAGTTTTCCTTCTAGACTAGTTGCCTCACCAAGGCTGAAGAACCTAGTCTGCCCTACTATTTACCCATAGCTGGAGGGAGAATAATTGGATTCATACCTTTCCCAAGGGTATTAGTGCTATGTGAAATGCAATCAGTCTCGTCCAGGATTTGAACTCGTGTCGTCGTGTCCATTTCCTATGACGATAACCATTGCACCACAGGCACTATATGAGGGTTTTTGTAAGGTTGAAATTCAAACATGGAAGATAAGGAGAAAACTTTGATTTCAAAAATGAATTCTATAAATGAGTTCCTGATACTCCCAAGACTCTCTGTTAGCGGGATGTGAAATATGCAGACTGTATATGCACTGAAAAGGGTGTCTTGCACCTGACACTAACTTATCTCTGATGGTGAGGCTCCTATCTATGGGTCAAATAGAGCTGTTTAAAAATTATTGGTATTCAATAGGGTCATTGGTAAAAAAAAATTGTTAAACAGCTACACAAAAAAATGCCTGTATTAATGTATATGATTCCCTAACCTCCATGCATAAAATAACCCGAGACTGATTATAACTGCATGTCAATCCATCTGTATGTATTTGTTTATTTATAACATCTTTTTATGTTGTGAACGGGTTTCCATAAATGAAAATTAATTCACATTGTCATCTTTGCTTTTCATCCAGGCTTTTTTGTTTTGTTTATTTTATGTGTATGTGACAATTTCTGTATGACTAATTGCAAACCGGCTTAAGTCGCTTTGTAATTATATGCGGCCAGGCACGTCACTGGGGTATTTGCAAGGGCGGGGTATACATTAAGTCCAAGGTGGAGTGGAAAAATGGTTTATGTTGTAAAAATTACTACTTATTCACAGGCGGTTGATTTTCAAGGGGAGTTTTAGCCCCCATCCTTGGTGAGGGCATATATATATATATATATATATATATATATATATATATATATATATATATATATATGATTGTTTTTATCATCCTCCGTTATATCTTTTTGAAACCCAACAAATTTCAGGCATCAGTCAACGTGACAACATAATATTTTTAAAAATAAGAACACTGAATATGCTGTTATGAATTTTTCTTTTTATACACTTTTTCTTTTCTGTTATTTCATCAAATGTCCATCACTATTTTCATGAATATAAAATCATCAAGATGGTTATTAAAACCGAAACATTCAATGTTGACTTTCATTATAAATTCATCAATTTTTTGATTATTTGTTTTTCAAATTTTCTTACATATGTGTGTCTGTTTTTATTTATTTTATATATATATATATATATATATATATATATATATATATATATATATAACAACATATGAACCCCCTTTAAACTAACCTCGTTGTTGGTTTCTGAATGTTTTAATTCCTCGGCTTTGATTTGTATTAATCAAAATCCTTAAAACAAAACTGTGGTACATCAGTTTTTTGTGTTGGAATAGATCCTGGGGATCTGAGAAGTGTAGGGTATTTCTTCAATGCCATTGCTCCCATTTCCACTCTCTCAAGGATCTATATATAGTACCTGTTTTCATTCCATCTATCGATCAAATAAAACAGTTCAATTTTTTATGAAGCATTATTGTTTTTAGCTGCTAAGAATTATACAACAGTGTGCAAATTATATGCATTAGATAGGAATACTTGATGTCATATAACCATGTGCCAAAAAAACCCCACCCAAAATCTCACCTTTTAAGGAAGAATTGCACAAAAATTTAAATATGAACACACAGTGAACATGATTCCCTAACCTCTTGGCACTAAATAACTCTAGACTGCTTAACATGCCATTAAAATCAATAAATTCCCTTGTTTCAATAAATCTTGACCTTAACATGTATTTGACTATTGACTTTTGGCCCCAAGTACCTCACCCACTAAGTAGTTCTTGATGGGGTTTTTTATTTTTCGTTTTTTAATTGATTTTGGGTTTTTTTACACTTGTATTCATAAAAGTTTGTTTATTTGTATGGAAACCTAAAAAAAAAAAATATAGATAAAATTGCATTTTATTTTTCTTGATGAGGGAGTGGGGAATGTATTCCGCTAAAATGCTGGGGCTTTTTCATTGCAAAACCATAACTTCAGATTGTAGGAATGGTGGGAGTTAACCAACAAATGTATATATTATCAGTTCTCACTCATTATGAAAATTGGGGGGGGGGCTGATTGGGGCTGGAGTTAACTCTCCGCAAATGTTATATCATGAATTGGGAACATTGAAATTTCTTGTCTAATAACTTGGCCACACTTAATACTTTTTTTTTTTTTTTTGTATGTTTACAAAATCTAAAGTTTCAACTTTTAGTTGATAACTTAAACCAGATTTAATTTATATGACTTAAAGAAAAGACTTTTTTTTTTTTTTTTTTTTTTTTTTTTTAATGCAACCCTCCCTTCCCCCTCGCAAAGTGTTGGGATGTTGGGTTCTGGAGTGTATGGGCTCAATTTTAATTATTCTTTTGACAAATCCATGCTATGAGGTAAAGATGGTATTATATATAGTAGAGGAGTGTGAAATACCTTGCTTTTTCATTGGCTGTTACTGAAGGACAGATGTCTATAAGAACGGCCGAAGTTCGGCCTTATTACTTTTTCTTTTTTGCTTTGGTGGAGGCACGAGCGTAGCATGTCGCGATCAAGGAGGCGGCTTGGCTCTTTCAGAGTCATGCCGGGGTTTCTGTCTGAGCCGATATGATGCAAAAAAAACCCGAAATCGGTGAAGACTGTGCATCACTGAAGCCCTCCCTTGATGCATCTAGGATGTAGGATTGAAATGCTAAGTTGTGCTGAAGGTGCAGCTTCCCCAACCTCGTATTGTTTTTTTTTTTGTTTTTTTTTTTATAATAATAATTTTGAACTTTCAACTGCCTCTTCTGGCAGATTTGCAAAAATTGAAGGATCTGTAATCAGTTTAAAAAAAAAACAGACTGGATATTAGAGATAAAGATGAATTTTTTTTTTTTTTTCTGCTGGGGTGTGGGATTTGATACTATAAACTGTTAGGGGTGTCCTTGTGGTGTACTGGTTAAAGCGATGGACTGCGGAATCGTAGTATGCGAGTTCATACTCCAGTCGCGCTATTGCGGTCACTTTCGGGCAAATATTCTTGGGAAAGGTATGAACCCCCTTATCCTCCCAGCTATGGGTTAAATAGCACCACTACTGTTCTTCTAGGAGAATAGATTTGGCATTAAATAACCTACAAAGGTTGATATGCCATTAAAACAAATAAACCATTAAATATAAACTTAATTTCTTGTAAGGCCTAAAAATATAACGAAAAACCTGGTGTGATTCATTTCGTAATACCGACTCCTAATTTACCCGCTGGGATATAACCTCCAGTTCTTTAATTTCATGTAGTTGGAGTACCATTCTTTGTAATTCTCTGGGCACTGGACAAACATGACCCAAGGATATTGTGAATACGGAACAGAATCTTTTATGTTGGTGGGTTAAGTAAAAATGGCTTATGCTATAAGAATGTCCACAAAAATTAGTTTACTTTCTTGAGGAGAAGCCTTGCCATTCTGACTCTGCCCTTAGTGGTGGGCTTAGCAATAGGGTTTATTTGAAGATACTTTTTATTCTTTTAACCTGCATTAATTATACTGGGTTACATGGTACCAAACTATTTACCCATAGCTGAGTCCAGCATAGATTACTGCATTTTTCAAAAGCATTATCCGCCCTTTCAGTAGGTCTTATGACTGTATCCCTTGCTAAGTGATAAGACATCACTCCACCAAAAAAGAAGGCGGCGTTCAGGATATGAAAATACATCTGGTGGTGAGACTCTAGTTCTGGAACTATGAGGACTGTAAAATGTCCCTTCGCTGCCATTACTCCCAGGTCCACTGATCTATAGTGTGAGTGCTTGTTACAGTTGTATCTGTAGGTCAAATAGATCTGTTTGCTAATTATTAGTACTTGACAGGAATCCTTGGTGCCTTTTTAAGTGTAAATTATTCACGAAAGATGATCAATAGTTATGTGAAACCATGTAACCGTGTACAAACAAATGACCATCATTAAATAAGAAATAATTACTTGAAACCATATAATTATTAATATTAGATAAGAATACTTGAAACCATATAATTATTAATATTAGATAAGAATACTTGAAACCATATAATTATTAATATTAGATAAGAATACTTGAAACCATATAATTATTGATATTAGATAAGAATACTTGAAACCATACGCTCGTGTGTAGATGATCTGTAATAGATAGGAATGTTTGATAATTGTGTGTGAAAAAAAAACTTTGCAAAAAATGAAAATGTACACAATTCCCTAACCTTTCGGCATAGAATAACCTTAGACATGTTAAAATGCCATTAAAATCAGTCAATGATATGAGTTAAACACCAACTGCCTTACATAGCCCAGTCAGCTGGGGGCTGTAGAATACGCTGACTGCATCTCTGCCGAGGGTTAAGACACCACCCAACGAGTGTCCTGGATATGACACTAAACCATCTGATGGTGAGGCTCCAGTATTGCTGGAGCTTTGGGGAATGAAGTACCTCTTCATTGCCATCGCTCCCAGGTCCACTCTGGCCTGGAGTGGTTGCACCTGATAGGGTCCTATCTATGGGTCAAATAAAACGGTTTGACATTTAAACTGAGTGGAAACAAATGGATTATGCTAAATTGAATTGTTTGATATACAACTATTTGATAATTTAACTGTGCGTAAACAAATGACTGATATTTAAATGAATTATTAGTGATACATAGCAATACTTGGAACCAATTAAATTTGACTTATTTTTACAAATCATATATATCTAAGTTGGTGACCTTAGTCGAGGGTGACCTGATGGCTCCCTTTTCGATAGCTACTACACCTAGGTGTAGGCGAGGGCACTACTCCATTCCCTGGATTGCTCCACTTTACCCTTGATCCTTACCTTATAATGCTGAGTGTTAAGCAAGGAGGCATCGAGTACTTTTTTTTTTTTTTTTTTTTTTTTTTTTTTTTTTGAGTCTTTGGTATGACTCAACCTGGGATTGAACCCAGGTTTTTGGCATTAAATAACCTACAATGGTTGATATGCCATAAGACAAAACCAAACTGCCTTACCCGGACCTCAAATGCTGTTTGCAGATTGTGTTTTTTTTGTGTTAATAGTTTGTCTAACCAGTTTTCTTCAACCGACATAATTTAAAGAATTATCAAATTTCTTTAACAGTTGACGCCTCTTCGTTCTTAGACTTTAGTCAGAATGGTTTAGTCTGATGTAGCAGGCATCACATTGCGTCTCTTATGTTTAATTCCAGCATTAATGCTTATCTTAGGATTGTTTAGAGTCTTCATCATCAGTGATCTGATGACATTTGTTAAATTTAGTTGAATTTAGAGTCCCCAGTGAGGTTCAGAATCGCTAACAATGGTTTTCTGATCACCAAACCACATTGAATGTGTTTAGAGTAATGATTATTGTTGTACTAATGGAATTGGTAATCTGAGTTTGAATGTCGGACAAAGCTGTTGACATAAATATGACAGTGGTTCTTCAGCCTTGGTTAGACAACTAATTTAGGAGAAGGAAAACTCTGGAGTCAAACCAGCTGTACTCCACTTAAAAATTGACCTTGTGTTGTATCCAGTACATGGTGGAGGGGTTAGATGAATACATACACTACATAAAATACCTGTTTACTTTGCTTGTTTGACACAAGGCCATTAGTATTGGACTAACAGAAAATATAACTCTCTGACTATGGTCTGTTAACCTAGCTTGTGAACCATTACACCATGGTAGGCACTAAACACCTGTGCATTCTTGACTCTTTTCGTCAAGTTTTTGCATGATAGGACTTAATCTCAAGCAAATTACAAAATGTCTGTGTTGGACTACTACCCTAGGGGAAAAGGTATGAATCCCCCAACTTATCCTATCTATCTATGAATTAAATAGTATCACTGCTATTCTTTTATAAGGAAGGTTTTGGTATTAAATAACCCATAAAGATTGATATGCCATTAACCAAAGAAAGCAAGCCAAATGTCTGTTCTCATGATAATCGTGCTATTCAGTTTGTGGCCATTAGTGACCACATAAAAGTAGTTAAGTAATATGGCTAATTTAATAAAAATAAAATCTTCGGCTTAAATTCTATGGTGCTTTTCAGTTTTCATTAATATCTTCATTTCCCCTGCATCCAAATAATCTCTAGGGCTTGGAACAGCAAAATAATCTCTAGGGCTTGGAACATAGTTGCCCAGTCAGTTAGGGCTGTAGAATACACTGACTGCTTCTCTGCAGAGGGGTAAGACCCCTCCAACGTGTGTCCTGGATATGATGCTTAATCTGATGAGGTTCCAGTGATGCTGGGGCTTTGGGGAATACTGACTACCCCTTCATTGCCATCACTCCCAGGTCCACTCTGGCCCAGAATGCTAGCACCTAAAAGGTTCCTAGCTATGGGTCAAATAAAACTAAACTGTGCATTTAAGCTAAACTGAATTGTTTGAAATAGAAATGTTTTGACAAACTGTGTACTCATGCTAAACTGAATTGTTTGAAATAGAACTGATTATTTACATAAAAATGTATTTGGCGTTAAATAACATACAAAGGTTGATATGCCATAAAACCCAACCGACCAACTTGGAACATAAATAATAAAAGATTATATTCAAAATTCAACGTACTATAAAAAAGAACAGTATTTACCATTTTGTTTTGTTATTTTCATCATTTTGTTCTATGGATTATATCATCGAAATCCTTATCCTTCACCAAGTAAACATTTTTGGGCCCAGTTGGGTGGGGCTGAAGAATACACTGACTGCATCTCTGCAGTGGAGTAAGACCCCTCCAATGAGTGTCCTTGATATGACTATAAACAATCTGATGGTGAGGGTCCAGTGATGCTGGAGCTTTGGGGAATGTGGAGTACCCCTTTATTGCCATCACTGCCAGGTCCACTCTGACCCAAAGTGGTAGCACCTGAAAGGGTCCTATCTATGGGTCAAATAGAACTAAACAGTGTACTTATGCTAAACTGAATTGTTTAGATCGAACTATTTTGACATTTAAACTGTACTTACGTTAAATTGAATTGGTTGGAATAAAACTGTTAATACCTATAATAATGGATTTGGCTTTAAATAACCTACAATGGTTGATATGCCAAACTAAACTATACATTTTTGAAGCACTGCAGCCCTTGCTTGATTATTGTTTAATTTTTGTTTTGATTTCATAACGAATAAAATTTTTCGGCAAAGTCTACTGTAAGATTTCCTTTTTAATTGTCTTTTTGAAATATCTGTCAACAATATGGTTTTCCTGTCAGAAACTCTACCGTGCTGACCTACTCTTAAATTCTTAGGAAATCAATTGCCGCATTACAGTGGTAATTATTTCATGAATAAGTTTCAATTTTAAAGGCACAATGTTCACCATACCATGCCATATCATTTTGGCAGCAGAAATGGTATGGCAGCTGTTGCTGCCAGTCAAAGACCTTCTAGTCCTTGTGTGGCAGTAATTTTAAATCCATATTATCATTGTTGGATTCTGTACAAGTTTAATTAAATTTTCTGAATTATCGAAACTTTAGTTTCAGTTCATTTGTGCACTTACCCATTTTACCCTTTTAATGTGTTGTCATACTTTCCTTGATTTTATTCAAGGCTAACGGTATTTTTCATCCTTGGGGTTAAGTTTATGGGGGGGGGATAAGAGAGGTATTAGATAAGATTTTGTCTTGCATTTCATGAAGGGTCTGGAAAACAAGGTAGATTTAGATTATAATTTTAATCTAAAGTTGGTTGATACCACGTGAAAGTTTAAAAGTTGAAATTTGTTATCTGTGTCGGGATTTATATTTTTCCTTTCTTCTTTTTTTGCCCTATTCCTTTTTCCTTCTGGATCTCCAATTCTTTACATGACTCGCATCATCATTTCATACTTCCCCACTTGTAAATGTAGCTTTAGGGCTCACTGTAGGGATTGGTTTGGTTTTATGGCATATCAACCATTGTAGGTTATTTAATTCCAAATCCTCTTTATACATATGTATTAAATATATGATTTGGTCTGGTTGGGTTTTATGGCATATCAACCATTGTAGGTTATTCAATGCCAAATCCTCTTTAAACAAATATATTAGATATATATGATTTGGTCTAGTTGGGTTTTATGGCATATCAACCATTGTAGGTTTTATTTAATACTAAATCCTGTCTATTCCTATAATATATAATTTGTAAACATAAGTCAACAAAGTTAAATCGTTCCAAGTTCACTAATAATTCAATTAAACCATAATCATTTGTTTACACACAGTCAAATATTGAAACAGTTCTATTTCTAACAATTCAATTTAGCATAGGTCAAAGGTAAATGGTTCCAAGTATTGCTTTGTATCACTAACCATTCAATTAAATATCAAGCATTTATTCACACTCGGTTAAATGATCAAGCATTTCTTTTTCAAACAATTAAATTCAGCATAAGTCATTTGTTAGCCCACAGTTTGTGTCAGACAGTTCTATTTGATCCATAAATAGGACTCTTTCTGATTCTCTCATTCCAGGCTAGAGCCAACTTGGGTGTGATGACAATGTGAAGGGGTACTCTGCATTGCCTAAAGCTCCAATTTCCTGGAGCCTCACTATCAAATAGTTTAGTGTCATATCCAGGACACTTGAGGGGTGTTTTATCCCGCTGCAGAGATGCAGTCTGCATATTCTTTAGCGCCAGCTGACTGGGCAGACTGTAGGAATTGAACTTATCTACTACTGAAAGATATTTGAGACCAATTTGTTATCCATTACTTGTTTATAAAGTTCCCTTATCGGAACATGGTTGTTTGTCATGATTGTTGCTCTCTTCGTTCTGGCATTCCAAAGGTCAATATTTGATCTCAGGATTTTGAATAATCTCTAAGCTAAGAAGACCTTTCCAACTTAAAAGATTGTTGCACCAGTCTTCAACTTTAATATGCGTCCCTGGAAGATGAGACATCTCAAAGAAGCGCCACACATGTTGGGCTACAGTAACCTGTTCAGTAGACTACATGTGGTGATGAATACGATTTGGGAATCGTTAATCAATAAGGCTTGATTTTAAAAAAAAAAAAAAAAAAAAAAAAAAAACATCCAATATGATAGTGGAGAAGAGTATCTCAGGAGGTGATGGAGACATAAGGTTTATAAGTCCCAAAAATTCACTCTAAATTGTCCGGCAAGGACACATGGCATAGTGGATAAGATGTTTGGTTAGAAGGTGCTTCTGAATGAAGGTTGCAGGTTCAATCCCAACAACAGGACTAAATAACAAGGAATACTTACTATAACTTAACACTTGCCTCTGGTCATGGTTAACAGAATTGGAACAGTCTCCCTCCCCTGTAAAAAGTGGTAAAGTTGGCAACCATACTCGAGGGCAACCAGAAGGCTCCTTTTTCAGTAGCTACTACACTGAGGTGTAGGGGAGGGCGCTACTCCTTTGCCAGGATTCCTCCACTTTACCTTTGATACATACTGTCCAGGAGACCAGGGTTCAAAGCCAGGTTGTCATACCAGAGACTCAAAAAATGGTACTCGATGCCGCCTTGCTTAGCACTCAGCACTATAAGGTGAGGATCAAGGGTAAAGTGGAGCAAGCTCGGGAATGGAGTAGCACCCTCCCCTACACCTCGTGTAGTAGCTACTGAAAAGGGAGCCTTCGGGTCACCCTAGACTAAGGTTGTCAACTTTACTTTATCTGAACCACAGGTGGGTAGTAAAGGGTTAAGTTTGAAATGAAACATCTGAAGAAGGCCAAATGACACATCAGCTGAAACTGCGATTATAACAATAAAGGTGACGTCAATAGTCCAAATTTTCTAAGTGATAATAATATCAGTCTGGTTGACCATTTTATGTATGCAATTCAAAACCACAGAAATGTCTAAAGCATTATTGTAATCAACCACCATGCTGTGTTGTTCTTGTTCAGAGTTGATAAACTTTCAGAATTCAGGGAAGACTGGCCTCTGCTCAAGTCGTTTTCAATGCAAATGAGGAAATTTATTTATTTATTCCCTATAAAACCCCTGTGAAATATTTATTCTTTGTATAACACGTTTCATCAAAGATAAGCGTTTTTAAAATTATTTTCAATCATTGTTGGCCTGTTTTTTAAAATATTCTTTCTTTTAGGGTGATAGATAAAGATCACACCATAATGGGTGATATCTGCATACGTTCTTCATGAGTGTGCTATTGGTATAAACGCATGACATGTCATTCTGATAAATTTAATTATTTTTGTTCATTAACACCTTGTTAATTTTGTAATTCTTTCAACTGTTCTAAGTAGGCAAAACTAAGAAACTTATATTAAGTAAAGTTGGTGACCAGAGGTGATGGCAACCCAAAGGCTCCCTTTTCCTTAGCTACTACACCAAGGTGAGGGCACTACTCCTTACCCTGGATTGCTCAACTTTATCCTTGATACGTACCTTATAATGCTGAGTTTTAAGCAAAGAGGTATTAAGTACCATTTTTCTAAGTCTTTGGTATGAGTCGACTTGGGCTTGAACCCCAGTTTCCCAGACCATTGGCGAATACTCTAACCTCTAGGTCAATGAGCCGATTTATAAGCTCCCCAGTCAGTATTTCTTTACACCAGCTTTGCTTGTGTACTAGACCATGTTGCATTCTCACTAAAACAAAAAATAGCGTCTTCATATGATTTTTAGCACAGTGACTCGCAAAACCTCTACCTGTAACATAGGCTATGTGATTTTGACCTGAGAGGCCAACACAGCAAAAATTTCTGGTTCTAATCATAAGATTTCCTGTTACCATAGTCTAGAATTTACCAATGGTATCTTATGTGAAGGGTCAAGACCACCACTCCTTGAAAAGTGGCCTGCCCAATCAGCTGGGGCTGTAGAATACACCGACTGCATCTCTACAGAGGGGTAAGACCCCCTCCTGAATCTCCTGGATACAACACTAAACAATCTGATGGTGAGGCTCCAGTGGTAGCACCTGATTGGGTCCCATGTATGGGTCAACTGTGTGCAAACAAATGACATGTTTAATTGAATTGTGAGTGAGAGGTAGCAATACTTGGAAACATTTAACTTTGCTGACTTACATTTACAAATCATATATATCCTAATATATATGAATAAACCAGATTTAGCATTAAATAACCCGCAATGATTGAGATGCCATAAAACCAATTCAAACGAATCAAAGTGACGTCTCCTGGGTACGACACTAGACTACATCCGGAGTTGAGGATCCAGTTCTGGATTTCTGAGTGTAAAGTCAGCTAGTAGTACCGGTTAGGGTTCCATCTAATAGATCCGTTTGAAAATTACTATATTACATAGGTTTACTTGACTTTTAAAAGGACTAATTTCTCTCTCTCTCTCTCTCTCTCTCTCTCTCATTTAGAAGATTTACATTTATTCCTGTGACTTGACATTTTTGAAAAAATATCCATTTTAGGAGTTTCTGTTTGCAGTGTAATTATGTCAAAACTTTCTTTGACTTTCTGACATGGATCTCTTATTTTTTTTAAGCCGTGGATGAAAATTCATAATAGGAGTGTGAGAAAACGATGTGGACCAAAGTTTCAATTTTTCAGTGTAAATCAGGGGAAGATAACTGATATTAATGCAGACAGGAAAGTCTGAGATAATTTTGATGTATCGTAAATCAGGACCCATTTTTAAAATAGATTTTTCAAGTTTTTTTTCTTTTCTTTTCTTTGTGGTGGGGGCATGAATAGAAGTAGGTCTTTGGAAGGCTAAACAATGAAAAAAAAGATATTTCCAGTTTTTGTTTTTTAAATAGAGGAACTAATCTTCATTGACTATGTATAGTCATATTTAAAAAATAAAAAAAATGTTGGTAAATATTCTGACTGCATATTCATACTTGAAGATTCAATCCTTCCTCCCTGGTAACTTCAGGTATCCCTATTAGTATGTCTTATATTCCTTTCTTTTCTTGAAAAGTAAGCTTTTTTTTTTTTTTTCTTCACATGCATCCAGGACAGTCACGCTCCAAACCTGCATATAATTCTTGAAAAAGAAAAAATGTACCATTGACACCAGCTCTAAACCATATGAGTCACTAATTCAAGAATTTCTACTTGTTTAATATATAGTGAGTGAGATTTGCCGAGGGCTTTGAATGGATGGAGAGAGGGTGGAAAGAAAGAAAGAGAGAAAAAAGAAACAAGGTTGCTCTGCGTGTCTCTTTTTTTTTTTTTCCTCATTATTTACGCAGCTGATTGTCTCTCCTCATTCTGTCTGACAGGGATGCCTTCTACTTTTCTCTTTTCTCTCTCTCCTTTTTATATCAGCCATTTTTTTTTTTTTTTTTTCTTCCTTTGCTACTACATACTACCCTTGATGATCAAGCTCAACGAAGCAGGCAGTGCAGAGAAAAGACGGTGTCGTATAAATTCTCGACACAACCTATCTGCTCAAGAACTGCTAACTTAATCTACCTACCTACTCAACAAATCTTAACTTTCTTTACTTATTCTCCACCCACCCCCGCTCCATTTCGTTACTTAACCGCCCCCCACTCCCCTGCGCCCTGTCAGCCACCCCCTGACTCAACCTATAAGCACGTTTTTCCTATCCTAAACGAAAGCAGGAAAAAGTACTCAAGCAGGCCATCACTAAAACGACAATTGCTTCGTACCTCTTAACAATCCAGCCATTCTTGTTTCTGGAATTCTGGCACAAGGCCAAACAACAGTGAGGTCTTCTTTGTATAGTGAGGGCGGGGGGTCTTGTCTTGCCTACCTCACAAAAAAAAAATATCCAATTACGTAAGTGTAAACCTAGCAAAAGCTGCACATCTTAGCCTGATTTTTTTTTTTTTTTTTTTTTTTTTTTGAGGGGGGGGTGATAGTTATGTTCTAACATAAAGAATAAAGCAATTTCCAGTCCAATTTACAACTGAATGATTTTTGTCAGGGTCTGTGTTCACACAAAAAAAAAAAACACTTGTTAATCTACATTCTCAATAAAATAGATGCAATACTGAAATACTTAACGAGAAACATCAATATCATAATGGGTCGCTGGCACCATGAGAACTTAGAAGAGATTTACAGGTCATGTAGTTTTCAGATTAGTTTAGTTTGGCTTAAGGCCAAAGATAGTCTGAAAAAGAGGATGGAAGACTGTAGACTGTGTTTTGCCAAATCTTAAGAGAGCAGTCAAAATTATATATTCGTTCGTTTGTTATTTTCCAACCAGTGGAGGAATAGAGAAATCTTCCTCTTGTCCTAATAATCTTTCTTTCTTAGCTTTTAAGTTTTTAATAAGAATAAAATTTCCACTTCCTATTATTAATACTGTTGCACTAAGCACACCTTCTCTCTCTCTCTCTCTCTCTCTCATTTATTTATCTATATATATAACGTAATGGCCAAGGGATTTCGATTCATGCCTTTGAGTTTAGTTAGGCTGAGAACCTTTCGGCTTCGGCTCAGCACATGGGTTTGTTAGGTGCAAACATTGATGCAGGTGTTAATGCGGGTGGATGAAGGTGTCACTCAGATGTCACAATAGTCCAAGACGAAACTGGTGACGGAGTGTGAGTGACGTCATGCACCGGAAGCACGCAGAGGTTTGTGGAGGATTAAAAAAAAAAGTTAGTTGAATACTAGACACCAAACGAGAAGGATCGACTTTTGGAGCTCGCAGACGCGAGGCGAACTTGCACCCTATGAGGGCCGCTCGAGATGGGGGCCAAATGAATAAGACGGCATAGAAGGTTGTGTCTTTCCTCCTTATGTCGAAACCTTTAACTCAAAGTTAATAAAAAAGGTATTGTACCTGAACAAGAAGTCGTTTGTTTTCGAATTTGTGTGTGTGTGCACACACTCATGGTACATTAGATAATGTACTGCCCCTCCACTGTGGGTTGAGCACTCGAATGGGGAACTTGCCCGCTGCCATATAGGCTGAAATGCAATGCTCTTATGAACTGAGCACTCCAGTAGCCAATAATTTAAATGTAAAAAAAAAAAAGAATTATATTAAAAAAATTCCTTCGCTTATGCTAAGATTGATGTGGGCTCAGGGGTAAGATATCTGATTGACATAAAGTCAACAGGGTCTCGGTCTCGGCTAGAAGCATCTTGCAGGTCTAGCCACTCTGACGAGTTGTGATACAACAAAACAGTCTGTCTGGATAGCATATATATATATTCATTGTACACTGTATTATATCTCATTGTAAATGGGGTGTGTGTGTGTATGTATATATATATATATATATATATATATATATATATATATATATCTCATTCATTGTACACTGTATTATATCTCATTGTAAATGGTATTTGATTTATATATTATTGTTTATATTTGAATTAAACTTTCATCAATTTTTTTTTTTTTATAAACACAAAACAAATGTTTACATATTTTCTTTGTCTTTTTATAAAAAAAAAAAAAAATTAAACAAAAGGTTGCTATACAATGTTTTGAAATGTTTCTAAAACAAAGCGACAAACATGAATTATATTACATTATATTATTTCATATATCGTAATTTTTAAATTACTTTCAAAGTCATTTTCTTCTTTTGATTAAATGACAGTTGAAATGCGTCAGCTGAAACAGTCTACAACCATTCATATGACTTTATTTCAACAGAAACTTTAGCGTTCAAGTTTTTTTTAGGCGGTGGGTGGGGGGTTCTGTACCAAATATTATTCCTACAAAAAAACTGACTTGATCCAAAGAAAAAAAAAAATGCTATTTCTTTTTTCTTGTCAATTTTGCTATACTTATTTTTCTTTCCTTCCAGCTTGTTGTGATGAAAAATAAATGCAATCCGTGTAAATGCCATTTCGCTATGACTCTCATTAATTTTGAATTATTTATGAAAACTGATTTCCACCCCCCACGCCTTAAATTTGACTGCACACCCGCAAATACATTCCCAAATTGAAGGCTGAGGGTTAGTTGAAAATTTTCTGTGCTTTTTGGGTTTTTTGTTTTTAAATTTATTGAATTTGACTGTGCACAGCATAAATTGGAATAATATATATCTCAGGTAAATTATTTTTATCTATTTTCGTCCAAAGTTTTATTCCTAAGTAAAAAATAAAATAAAATAACTTCTGACAGTTTTTCTTGTATTCATGCGTGCATACTCGCATGTTGTCCGTCTGCATTTTTAATTAGATCCTTTTAGATGCAGTATCTAGCAGGACACTGCAACACGATTTCAAATCCTGGATGAGACTGATTGCATTTCACATAGCACTAATACCCTTGGGAAAGGTATGAATCCAATTATTCTCCCTCCAGCTATGGTTAAATAGTAGGTTCTTCAGACTAGGTTCTTCAGCCTTGGTGAGGCAACTAGTCTAGGAGAAGGAAAACGCTGAATTCAAACCTGTTAAACTCCGCTTAAAAGTGGAGGAGTTGGTAAATATGGTATCTAGCTGGTGGTCAATTTAATTTTAATGGAGGCAGGCATGTACATAGAAAAGACAAAAAAAATAATCCCTATCCCCACAACCAGTGATACAAGGTCCAGGCCCAATTTGTTTATTTGCTGTGTCCTGTCTGAAGACAAGAGCTCAAATACCACACTTTAATCCCAGCTGGTTACAAGGGTGTGGTGAAATTGATGTATGTTTTTATGTGAGTGTATATCAATGTTTATAAAAGTCTCCTAGTGGCTGAATGGTTAGAAGCTTGTGTTGACGTTTGAGTCAACCGGGTTTCGATCCCAGCTACGGGAAGATACTGTCTAGCCACACTGATGAGTTCTGATTGAATGAAACAGATCTGTCTGTGGATGACATATATATATATATACACGCGCACACTCATATATAAATAAAGTGTGAAAAAAAGCAAAATAATCCGAAATTAGATGAATTGATTATGAAAGTCGACATTGAACGTTTCAGTTGTGATAACCTTCTTCAGGACTTTATTTTAACATTTTTCATGAATTTAATGTCGGTTTTTATTTTCCCTCCTGTTATTTCCTCAAACATCCATCACTATTTTAATGTTTTTCTTGAATTTAAAATCTTGGAAGTTGTTATAACAAACTTTCAGCATTGACTTTCATGATAATTGCAACAAATTTTGGATTATTTTGTTTTCCAACTTTCTACATACTGTCGGATTTATCTCTTATTTTTATATATATATATATATATATATATATATATATATATACACACACACACACACAGTTCCTCATGTAATGTTATCCTGATAGGAAATGGACACTATATTGGGACTCGATTCTTTTAGTATGGCAACCAGTCTAGAAGGAAAACTGATTTGAAACTCTGCTTAAAATTGACCTTGTGTCACATCCTTCATTAGCACTTTTTCTTCATAGTATTGATAAAAAAGTTAACCATTCCTTTCTGCTTTCCTTTAATATCTGTGCGTCTGTAATATAGGCATACCAAAAAACCTTACCCCCCTATAATATATGCATATGGAAATCCTCCTTGCCCTCACAACACCAAAAAAACAATGAAAGTGGCAAGTATATGGTTTATTACAAACAGGTGCTCAGCATCATCTTATTAAGGGAATTTCTTACACTTATTTAGTCTGAAGTGAAAATTAATTGAATCTTTCTCTTGTCTAGGCACAAAAGAAACAGAATGAAAAGAAAAACAAAGGAAAATTATTTAACTAAAAAAAAAAAGTTAAAAACTTCTTCACACCTAGCAACAAATACGAAGACATTATGTGCAGCTAATTTTTTTAAAAAAAAGCACAGAAACATACATAAAAATAATCTCAGATAATCTGTAGGTTTTAAGAGATCATCTCTGCCAACTATTGTTTTTTTTGTTTGTTTGTTGTTTTTTCTTTTTGTGTTTTTTTGTTTGTTTGTTTGTTGTTGTTTTTTCTTTGTTTTTGTTTTAAATTGTTACACATTTTAAAAATGAAATTATTCAGACAATTTAGCTCCTAGAATTCCAACCTTTCAATTTTAAATTTTAATTTTCTCTTGTATTCCTTTGATCAGTCCGTTTGTTTAAAAGAATGCATATTTATCATAATATTAAAGTGACATAGGTTATTTCCTTTTCACTTTGAGGGGAAGACTCATCACTCTATATCGATGCTTTTATTTAAGGAGAAAAAGATTTTGATTAGCATTTCGTAGTAAGGTAATATTGAATTTGAATCATTAAAAAAAATGCTTTTAAGATGAATACAGACCTCACAAAATTATTTAGTTGCAAATTGGACTGGAAATTGGCTTATTTTCAAAGTTAAGGAAGTTTAAACATATTGCTACATGACATTTTTTGAGTTTTTTTTATCCCCAAGCAGAAAATTTGGTTGAGCCAGTGGTGTTATGATTCTTGCCGTGTCTGTTATTTGTATGTAAAGTTTTACTTTTGGAGTCTGTTGTTGCTGATGACTTGAAGGTTGTCAAAGAAATGATGAGGGAAGATTAAAGGGTTGTCACTTGATCCTGGTGACAAAAGAATAAACGATGACAAAATCCTACTCATGTTTATTTTGGATTTTACAAGATTTTTAAGACTGATCTCATTAACAGTAAGATGGGAGTTTTTTTTTTGTTTTTTTTAGTTGATGAAAGATTTTTTTCTTTGATAATTGCTCCCCTCATTGGGGTGTGGGTGATAATCTTCGTTTAACTCTAAAGTATATCTGTTTTCCTTGGCGTCTAAAACCTATTAACTTCTTTTTCTAATCTCTTAATTTGCGTATGACTGTTCACAGACACCCGCAAGAATTCATTTGACTCTAACAACGTTGTTTTTCATGGTCAGGGACTGAATCTTGACCCACCACTGTCAATCATTCTTATGTGTATGTTAGTCTCAACTGCGGGGTTCCACAAGAGACCACCACATAAGAAATATGCACTCTTTACTCAAATATAGTGTGCCTATTTCAGTCTTGGCTGAGGCTGTTAAATCCACTGACTCTACCTCTGCAGAGTGATAAGACCCCTGTGATTTCTCCCAAGTCCATTCTGACCCAGAGAACTAGTAGCTGTAAGGTTCCCATCAATGGGTCAAATAGAATTATTCCATCATTTACTTAAGGTTATTATCATTAGTTATTTAAAACCATTCACCTGTATGCAAATTAATTGAATTAGATAGTGATACTTGATTGATAGAATTACACTAGTTAAATAGCTGTACTTGAAACCATTTAACTGCGTGTCAGCAAATGAGCGCTAAAAACTTAGTTCGAAATAAAGTTACCTACAAACTGTTCCTTAATATATATGAAGAAAATAGAAAAACAAAGTAAAACAAAAGTGATGAATTTATTATAAAGGAAAGTCAACGTTCAAATGTTTCGGTTTAAGTAAACCTTCATCAGGACTTTAAAATGATGAAACAAGTGTTGCTTTAACAACGATGGAGGTTTTAATAAAATATAATTGGGGGAGGATAAAATCACAAAGATTATAAAACGTTTAATAATTCTATCAGCGTTCTTTTTTGAAAAACTATCACGTGATTGTCACTGGCAATGATGTTTAAATGGATGGAACTTCTACAAGATACAACCAATTGAAAGATGATAAAAGCAAAAAAAATTTGCCAAAACACTTCTGAGAAAAAAAGTATATATATATATATATATATAGTTGTTGAGGTTCCAAAGAAAGAATAAGGATATATTTAAGATAGGAAGGTCCACAAAGAGATTTGTATTTTTTGAATTTTTTTTTACATACAGCCTTTTAAATGGGGAACTCTTTCCTTTTTCCAGTATAAATTTATACTGGAAAGTGGAGTGAGTTTAAGTCTCATTGAGTGCTCCATTTAAAAGGCCTTGTGCCACACATGTTCTCTGACGAAAGCAACAAGCTGGAAACATATAACACGTATGTAAATAAATTCAAAAAATACAAATCTCTTCATGGACCTTCCTAATATATATATATATAGGATTTGACATAAAATAACTCACTAGGTTTGATATTCTATAAAACACCAACTATCCTGTTTTGAAAAGTGAGAATTTTCAACCCTTCAAATGTTGATTGTCATACTTTTTAAATGGCTGTTGAAAGGCGGTTAGCCCGTTCTAATGAGTTTTCCGATTAATTTAAAGAACCTCTTCAAAAACTCCAAACCAGAGGAAATCTTAAGCTTTCTAAAAGAAATCAATCTCTTCATTAAAATCTAGTCAAATATAATAAAACATGACTAAAACTCATACCGTAAAACCTAAAACATGCACAAAAGACAAAAGTAATTTAACTCTTCAGGCATTAAATGACGGACCCACAGGGGTTGATATGCCATTAAACAAACTCGTTATGCAAAGAAGGTATCCTCGTGTAATGGTTAAAGCGCTGGACTGCAGAATCATAGTGAGTTCGAACTCCAGTCGCGCTATTACATTCACTTTTGGACTAATGCCCTTGGGGAAAGGCATGAACCCTCTTATCCTCCTAGCTATTGGTTAAATAGTACCACAACTATTCTAGAAGGATGGCCTTGGCATTAAATAACCCATGAAGGTTGATATGCCATTAATCAAAGAAACCAAACCCTACCATCAAGCAAAAAGAAAAAAATTGCCTGCAAACTTTGTTGGGATTTTTTTTTTTTTTGGTCTCCCCCCCTTTTTATTTTGTGTTGACTTTTTAAAAATGGCTTGTTGGGTTCTTCCCATGCCTTTTTATTTTAGGAATTATTTCAAACTTTTTAGTAATTTTTTTTTTCTTTTTTTTTCTTGAAGTTAAAAATACACTTTTCTCTTTCTCCCATCGACAGTGTTTTGTTCCTAGATTTCTGAAATGAATAATTACGTAAATGTCTTAAACCTTTGGGGGAATGTCTACTAAGCACATACAGCTTGACAAATATTTCTCTTGTTGAATGCTTCAAATTTTTGCTCTCCATTCAAGAAAAGTCATTAAAAAAAAAACATTTTTAGTTATTAATAAATTAGTAAAACTACTGATTATCATTTGTCAAGTTAATGTAGAAAAGAAATCTGGAATCGTTGCAGTTAAAAGTTCAAATTAACTGGAAATAAACATTTACAGAAGTTTCCTGGGTCAATTAGCGGGTCAGTTTCTTGGATTTTGAGAGATTTATTAGTTTTTCATTTTGACGCAAGTCACTAATTGTCTCTCTCCCTCTTTTCAAATTACACATTCAAATCTATTTTCATGAGTATGCGTGTAATATATATATAATCATTTCTTTGGTTTGGTTTCTTTTTTTAATGACACATCAACTTTTCTGAGTTATTTAAAGCCAAAGTCATTCTTATATAACATTTGGGGTACTATTTAGCCCTTAGCTAGGTGGATAAGGAGGTTCAATACTTTCCCCAAGGGTATTTGTGAAACATAATAACATGACTAGAGTTCAAACTCCCATACTTTGATGCCACAGTTTTACACTTTGCCTATGGCTCGGAAGACCAAGGTTCAATCCCAGGTCATGTTATACCAAAGAGTCAAAAAATGGTACTTGATACCTCCTTACTTAACAATCAGCATAATAAGGTATGTATCTAGGGTAAAGTAAAGCAATTCAGGAAAATGAGTAGCACCCTCCACTACACCTTGGTTTAGTAGCTATTGAAAAAAGAGAGCTTTTGGGTCCTTTGCCAACTTTATTTTTCTTATAGTGTGCTTGTATTTCCTCTCTTGTATACATGTATGTATTGACCCAACCCCTCTTTGTGAGCAGGAGACAACACAAGGTGAAGTTTTAAGTGAAGTTTGAATTTAGTTTTCCTTCTCGACTGGTTGTCCAACCAAAGTTAATGAGGTAATTCTATTCTGTCCTGGGGGAAGAATAGTTCTCAAGGGTATTAGTATTATATGAAATGCAAACTGCTTCATCCAGGATTTGAACTTTGGTTGTTCTGTCCACTTTCTACAACAAAAACCATTATACCACCCACATCTTTTTGTGGGGGAGGGGAGTGTGTGTGTCTCTCTCTCTCTCTCTCTCTCTCTCTCATATATTTAATATTTTTCTATGTAATCAGTTTTTTGTGTTTTTCTCTTAATCCTCTTGAGACCCATTTCTCTCAATTAACTGGTTGCCCAGCTGGCTGGAGCTGTAGAATACACTGACTACTTCTATGCAGAGGGGTAAGATCCCCCCCTCACCTCAATGAGTCCCCTGGATATGACACTAAACAATCTGATGGTGAGGTTCCAGTGATGCTGGAGCTTTGGGGAATGCAGAGCACCCCTTCATTGCCTTTGCTCCCAGGTCCACTCTTGCCCGGAATGGTAGCACCTGATTGGGCCTTATCTATGGGTTAAATAGAACGGCATACTTATGCTAAACTAAATTTTTTTAATTAAAACTTTTTGATTAAATCTTTTGACAATTAAACTGTACTTACATTTAAACAGTGTGCTTATGCTAAACTGAATTGTTTGAAATTGAACTGTTTTTGACTTCGAAACTGTACTGTGTAAACAAAATCTATACTCATACTCGGCTGAATTAGAACTATTTTGACAATTAAACTGCACTCATGCTAAACTGAATTGTTTGAAATAGAACTATTGGCATTAAATAACCTACAAAGGTTGATATGCCATAAAACCCAACCAACCATCAATTTACAGAGTGTTTTTTTTTTGTTTTTTTTTTCCTCTCAATTTACCTGGTAAAATTTAGAAACTTTCATTGAAAATGCTTCAAATATAAAAACTAAAATGTAACAAAGATACTTAGACCTTTTTTTTCTTTATTTTTTTAAAATTGTTTTTATAGCATAGTTTTTGGGTTTTGATAGAATTCAAATATTTAAAACAATTTATATTAAACTTTTTTCTTATCTATTTTCTAAAAGAAAAAAGTTTGTTTGAAAGACAAAGTTTATAATATGGAGATGCAATAACGTTTTGTTTTTTGTTTAAGCTTAAATTTTTTAATCACCCATTCGTTTGTTTTATATTGTAAAAGAATGTGCAGTAAAACATTAATTTGTCTTAACTTGATTTTTTTTTTTTAATTTGAATTTTTTTTTTTTTTTTTTTTTTTTTTTTTTTTTAAATTTTTTATTACTAATATTGCATAACCAATAGAGAAATTAATTTATTGCTAAGATAAGACCTATAAATATGATAAAATCAGGTTCAAAGAAAGTTTTTCTGTGATATAATTCGATTAAATTTCTTTTGTGAACTTGTATTCATGTTCTTTCTGACTTTTTCATCAGTTTTGATTTGACTTCACCTTTTAATGAGAAATTTTACTATAAAACAATTTAATTTTTTTTTTTTTTTTTTTTTTTAAAGTTTTTCTGGAAATTCAGTTGTCCCCAATCTATAAATCTATAAAATCTGAAAAAAATTCTTTTACTATATATTGTTCAGAAAGTCCAGTTAATTTTTGTTTTTGAATTTTAAATATGCTTAAAACAAAATTCTAAAAATCTCACTAATCATAAGCGACTTTTTAAAAAATTCAATTTCCTGGAAATAATTAAAAACATAAAATGAAACTAAAAAACCTACCACCTCTTCCCCATCTTATAATTGTTGTATTTAAAGAAATACTTGAGTAAATATAACAATATTACAAGATACAAGTCATTTCCGATTATTTGGGGTGGGGATTATATATATATATATATATATATATATATATATATATATATATATATATATATATATAAAATCTCTTTGAGCCTAATCTTGCTATGTATAACTAAAATTAATTCTGAATGTGTTAAGGTAGGTATTTTTTTTATCCCAACGCAAATCTACTTCCATCTTAACACTTGACTCGACATCACTCTATGAATACAATTAGCCACTTTTCTGTCTGATGATTGTGTACATCACATGAAACTTTAAGTGATAATAATTATATTTTTGAGCTTTTATACCTGCTCTTCTATAATAGCATCAAGCACCTTTTTAATGCAGATTTATCTCGTTTGCATTTTATGTGGATGTACGTATATATATGCATGTGGTATTCCAGCCAAATGATACATCAAGTGATTTTTTTTTTTTTTATAACAGTTCACTTAAAATAATCTTAATGAATAAGGCAGTTTCCAGTCCAATTTCATGTTTTAAGGATCCAAATTAATAGATGCTAATTAGTTGTTCTCTCTGTCCTAAATAGAAGCATCCATATCATCATGGATTACTGTTGTGTGTGTTTGTTACAATGCAAGAAAAACAGTAAATTGTAGCAAGGGTCTTATTTGAAAAATATTTAAAATGCTTTTTGAGAATAAAGCAATTTCCTGTCCAATTTGCATCTGAATGATAATTTAGTGGAGTCTACTCATGCTGAATATCCTTTCTTAATTCTCTGAATTCAGTTTTCCTTTTCCTAGATGAATTGCCCTATGATGAAATATAAGAATAAAGTGGATATAAGAATATTACAAAGAATTTAGATTTTTTTTCTTTCTTCAAACTATCATATTTTCAATATGACTGACTTTGTGCAATTTTATTGACTATGAGCGTATTTCAAAGTTATGGAAAACTGTATTTTGAGAAAGATAAGTACTGTATACATAATCATCAGTTTTTTAGTTTGTTTTTTTTCCTTCAATATTTCAATATATGAAAGTCGACTGAAAAGTTCATAGTCTGACCAAGATACTCTCATGGGATGCAACAAAATAAGGTTTATTTTTCAACATAGTCCCCCTTGTGATCCATACACTTCTCCCATCAGTGTTGCAGTGCTTGGATCTCATTGGTCCAAAAACTCAGTAGATATGTCATCATGTGAACTTTTCTGCCCACCTTCATATCAGATGTTCATCTGGGTTTTATTTTTATTCATTTATTTGTTCAGTTTTTTTTTGTTTTTTTTTTGTTTTTTTTTCTCTTAATCCATTTATTTCAAAGAATTTTTTTAAAGCAATGTTTCAGAATTACTTCTAGGATTAAAAATCAAAAATGCATCATGCATTTGAAGAATTTTTTTTTTTTTTAATTTTTTTTTTTTTTATCAATTTTAATGTCAACAAACAAATTTTATCTCCCAAAAAAAAAAAAATTTTGATAGCTTTGTTAAGTATCCCATTTTGTGTTTTACTGTAAATTAAAACCTTTTAAATCGGTCTTGTGTCTGCCTGCTGGCCTTTTAGGGCAATGGCTGGCTGTACACCTTTCCTTTCCCATTTGTCTCCCCTGCAAAGCCAACTGTTTTAGTTACTGTAATCAATTATTTTAGCAGGAGGCCCCTCAAGACAGAGAAGTGTGACCGCTGCGAAATCTTCCTGCCCTACTTCATCATCGTCAGCTTCCTCTTCCTCTTCCTCGTCCTCCAGCTTCTGGACAGCCACAGGTAGACGAGGTGCTGTAGACAATGCCAGAGAGGATGTGCCAGTTGTGGGTGCTCACACCTACCTGGAGGCCGGGCGTTCCAACAACAACTCAATTGATATCTCGAATGATGAAGGTACATTTGGAAAAAAAACCAAAAAAGAAAAAAAAAAAAGAAAAAATCACTAAAACAAAACCTGACTTCAACTACTTTGAAGTTTAAAGTAGGAAAAAACCCTTTAAAAAAAAAAAGATATATAGAAAAGGGAAAAAGGGTGTTTTTTTTTTTCTTTTTTCTTTTTTTTCTTTTTTGTTTTGTCTCATATTATTATATTAAAAATTTAAAATAATCATATTCAAATTACTTATTCAAAGTTCTAATAAAATGATTGTTAGTTTATCTTGTTGGAGTTCTCGTGGCATGGTGGCTAACGTACTGGTCTGTGATGTCCTTGTAAGCAAATTTGAACTCAATTTGCGCTATTACATTCCTTAACAGGCTCACTTTTTGGAAAGGCATTAACCACTTTATTCCCTAAGCTATGGGTTAAATAGTACCACTGCTGTTACATTAAAATAACCCAGAAAAGTTGAAGTAAAGAAAATCAAACCAAAACTTTGTCCGGTGGTTAAAGTAGTTGTGTATTTTATGCTAGTATTAGGTAAACCAGTTCATTGGCCTTGCGGGTAGAGTGTTCGCTAGTGGTCTGGGAGACTGGGGTTCAATCCCAGGTTGAGTCACACTAAAGACTTTAAAAAGGTACTTGATACATCCTTGCTTAATACATCCTTGCTTAATACTCAGCAATATACAGTACAAATCAAGGGTAAAGTGGAGCAATCCAGGGAAAGGAGTAGCACCCTCCCGTACACCTTGGTGTGGTAGCTATCGAAAAGGGAGCCTTTGGGTCACCCTCGACTACGGTCGCCAACTTTACTTTTTTTATTAGATATGGCCTGGTCATTGGCCTAATGTGTAGTGTTCGCCAATGGTCCAGGAGACTGGGGTTCAATGCCAGGTTGAGTTGTACCAAAGACTCTAAAATTGGTACTTGATGCCGCCTTGCTTAACACTCAGCATTATAAGGTAAGGATCAAGGGTATAGTGGAGCAATCCAGGAAATGGTATAGCGGCTTTCCCTACACTTTGGTGAAGTAGCTATTGAAAAGAAAGCCTTTGGGTCACCCGCAACTATGGTCGTCTATTTCACTTTTTTTTTTCTTTTTTTCTTTTTTTTTTTTTTTTTAATTTATTATTAGATATATAAGTATTCCAGCACATTTAAAATCACAACTTTGTTGTTTTTTTTTGTTTTTTTTTTTTTTGCAGCAACTTCTTCGCACCCTTAGCTTAGCAATTATCATCATAGAATAGGGAATCAGCAATTCAGAGTTCAAATACCTGAACAAGGCTGTTTGTTAGGCTTCATTTTTAATGCACTTGGGGAACGGCATGAATTCATATGTTCTTTGTCCAGCTCTGGTTAAATAGAACAGACTGAGTTTGTTTTTTTTAGTTTTGGTTAGGCAAGAAAAAGAAAACCCTGAATTCAGACTAGCTGTACTCTGCTTAAAAATTTACCTTGTCACACATCCTGTCTATGGCAAATTCAGCCAAATTAAATTTATCAAATAGCATCCTTATCCTTTTAATAGTTGTTACATTTACATATGTGTTTTATACATTTGTTGTAATAATTATTACAGGACAGTGTATCATAATTGTAACATGCCTTGTGATTGAAATAATGGTACATTTACCACAAGCCTCAAAAGTCTGTGTTCAAGCCTGTTTAATGATCATGTTTTTGAAAACCTATTTCTCTTCATCTCTTTGGCTCTAGACCCAATAGGAATCTATATTGCATTTATGGAGTATTTTTTAAAAAGTTAGTATATTTTATACTTTAGATCCTGCCGATATCCATTAATTGGGACAGTCTTTTATTTATATTTAATAAACATTTGTACCAATTGAAAATGTGTATGCATTGTTTTCATAAGTTTTTCATGTTAAATATTAAAGATTTTAAAATTTCCCTGCCATTAATTCTGTATATAGTTAAGTTTGGTGAATAGACAATTTAAAAACAAACTATTATCTGGTATAATATTGCAAATATCTAATTTTTTAAAAATTGAACGTATTAATTTCATTTTTCTTTCTCTGAAGAAAATAAGTATTAAACCAAATTGACATATTCAAATTTTTTCCAGAATGTTTCCAAAAGATTTTTGAAGCAATTTTTATTGTTTGTATCGGGTCAAGCTAATAGGGTCATACGAACAAACACACTATCAATCTCGTATTTATTTTCTTTGTGGTATTTAGATAACTGATAAGATATTTCGGCGGGGTTGTATTGATACTTTTAACTTCAGGATAAACAGATAACCTTCTTTTTCATCTGGCCTTTTGTCTGTACATCATCTGTGTTTTCATCTTTAGGTGGGACATGGCAAAAATAAGATGTTCTTGGTCCTGATCCCTCAGCACAGCTTAAAAGGGAAGAGTCAATGCAGCTTTCTGCTTTTAACACTAATCAGAGAGATTAGGCAATTTTTGTCTTTATTCATGGATATTCCCCTGACCTTTATATCACATAGTAACCCCCTGAATTGATCGTTAGATATCAACTGTTATCAAAGTATTAAAATGAGTTTGATTTGCAATATTATATCTAGTTAAAAAAAAAAGATGTAGTTTATGTTGTTCTGGTTAGTGAACGCTTGTAATATTAAATAAAGGACAAACCACAATATGAGAGGAAATAGAGATATATTCTCAGGAAAAAGTATATACAATAGAGAGACTATTAGTAGACAAGAACATAGGATTAGTGAATACAGAATAAGATATCATCCAATGATAGTATTGGCGTCCATTATTATGGTAGCAAGTAAGGTGATCTCCAGTCTCCAACGCTCTAATACTATTCCTATAAGAAGCTGCTCTTCACCTTCTAGTCTGCCCTGGTATTAGTAGCTACTGCAGATGGACTAGTTCATTGTGTGGAAAAAGGTGGGTGATACCCAACAGTTTATAAACTTTTGACTGAAGTAGACTATGAGGTGGGTTATTATTCGTTGATGTACTTGGGTTAATATGTTCGTCTTGAATGTTAGACATATTTCAGCCATTGAACACTACTCCGGAGTCTGTTTATTCGGCAACTCTGCTCAAATTTTGATTTGAACTTTTTATTCACTTTAAAGAGGTATATCGTTCTCATTCTGTTGTCTATTCTTTATGCATTACTTGTGTTAATGTTTATTTAACTGAACCATTTCTACCAGGAATGTGTTGGGGGGGTAGTTTCTGTGGAATAGTAACTCGTATGCTCGACTGCAATATTGTAGTAAGCAATTTAAAACTCCAGTCACGCTATTATATTCATTTTCAGAGTAACACCCTTGAGAAACATTATCTCCCCTCCCCCATCGATGGTTTAAACAGTACCACTACTGTATTTCTAAAAAGATGGCTTTGGCATTGGATAACTCATGAAGGTTTATATGCCATTAAACCAAGAAACCAATGAAAAAAGGTGTCCTGGGTATGACATTAACTACATTTTATGGTGAGGCTCCAGTTCTGGAGCTCTAGTGAGTGTGGAGTACTCCTTCATTACTATGACTCCCAGTTCCACTCTGACTCGGAGTAGTAGCCATGTTAAGTTCCCATCTATGGCTCTAATAAATCTGTTTAGAAATTATTGATATTAAATGGGAATTCTTGATTATCATATAGATAGACGTATCAAATAAAACTGCTACACAAAAATGTAAGTATGAATGTTCAATGTATGCCTATTCCCTAATTGATAGGCACAAAATAACCCTATATGGGTTGACATGCCTTTAAAATCAATCAGTTGCTTCATTAAGTCCTATGAAGATGAGTTATGTTACAAGTGCTTTATCTTTGTTGATATTGGTTCCCTTTATATGATTTGCAATGTTGACATTTTTTTAAATTGGTTACTGGTGCGACCAAACCAAGGGATTCTGCGTGCAGGAGTAAAATCCTGATAATCATTCACATTGATTGATTTACTCTTCATCCGAAATATACACCATTATCAACACGCTATACAAGAAGCATGGACAGTAGGAAAAGAGGAACAGTCTACCCTTGTAGATTTAAAAAAAAAGAAAGGTGCACATTGATTTCGAAGTTCCTCTAAAGTTACCAATTTATAACGGGCACCTGAAGATGGCTGGAGAGTATAAAAGCTAAAATCTCTTTGCTATAAAACTTCATCACAGAAAGGAGTTATTTAGATTTAAGTCCTAATCTTAAATATTTTGCCAATTTCATATTCCGAAATATTTAGATTAGTTCTACTCTGTTTATGATTTTCAAAAGAGGGTTTTAAGTACCTTTGCACTCTGTTTTGATATGGATTGTTTTGTAAATACTCGACGACCGATGTGACCCTATTGTAACAATGGTTGATATATGATGATATTGATGTTATTATTTTGGAAGGAGTGAAGGATTCTCATTTTCATTCTATCATTAACTCTGTAATATTGAAACTTTCGAGGAAGACGTTATCTTTAGAATAAAATTCGCTTCCAAATTATCCTGGAAATTGCTTTATTACTTAAAATGCTCTTAGAGAATAAAGCAATTTCCAGGATAATTCGGAAGCTCTAATAAGAATCATGCTATGATGTATGATCTTTTTTTTTTTTTTTTTTTTCTTTTTTTTTTTTTTTTTGCTGGGTTATATGCCGTAGATATCCAGGCCATTGGCCTAATGCATAGAATGTTTGCCAATGGTCTGGAAGACCGGGGTTCAATCCCCGGTCGAGTCATACCAAAGACTCAAAAAATGGTACTTGCTTAGCATTCAGCACTATAAGGTAAGGATCAAGGGTAAAGTGGAGCAATCCAGGGAATGGAGTAGCACCTTCCCTTACACCTCTGTAGTTGCAATTGAAAAGGGAGCTTTCAGATCACCCTCGACTAAGGTTGCCAACTTTACTTATATGCAGTAGAAAAAGATTTAATTATTGGTTCGAAAGGACATGATGATTTTTTTTTTTTTTTTTTTTTTTTTTTTCAAAATCATTTATCGAATTCATCTTGTACAGATGAATTGTCCTAATATTAATACTCCACCAAATTGTTTTTACTTCTTTCATTCTATCGGAGATATATATACAAAATACATACCATACTATGGTCATGGTTGACAGTAGCTAGAACAGCTTTTTGCTACCATTTCTTGGCCAAAGAAGTTATGAATGGTTGAATTTAAGTGCTGGAATTACCACCTTTTTTTTTTATTGGTCATTATGACTTGTCAGTGATAAGCTTGTTAATATATCTTGTGATTGGACAAAGCCCAGGTAAAATAGTTTCGTGCCTTTCTCAAGGACTTCGATGCAGACAGTTTCAATTCAGTTTGGAACTATCATTCCCTTGCCATACTAAACTGATATCCGTCCTGGATACTTTCAAGTACTTCCTTTTCAATATACGAATAGAAATATTTTGGTGGGTGGGGGTAGTCCCTCTAGTGTAGAAGCTAAAGTGCTGGACGGCTACATTATAGTAATCGAATTTGTGTTCCAGTCCTGCTATTATGTTCACCTGCAGACTCATACCCTTGAGAAAGGTATGAACCCACTTATTCACAACCACTAGCTATGATTTAAATTGTACCTCTACTATTTTTTTTTATTAGGATAACTTTGGCTCCTTTGTTTTTAAAGGTATATCAACCACTGAAGGTTATTAAATGCCAAAGTATATTTGTCAAAATTTCATAATTGTGACACTATGAAGTGTTAGTTTCTGTAGATAATTAGTTTTTATTGAGCTGTTTCTTTAAAAGAATTTTTTTTTAAATGTTAGAAATATGAGACAAATCAAAAATAATCAAAGAATGATTTTTTTTTTTTTTTTTTTCTTTTTTTCTTTAATTTTTCTAATTCATTCTTCCCAAATCTTCCTATTCTCGCTTCTTTTTTTTTTTTTTTTTTTTTTTTTTTCTCATAAAGATTTTAATTTCGTCTTTAAGTATTAAATTTATTACAGGTGCAAGTCTTGTCTGATCTCAGATTTTGCCTTCAACCAACCTACTCATCAACCAAAAAACAAGTTATTTTTCATTTTTTTTTTTAAATTTTTGGTAAATTTTCAATTATGTGTTTAAGGTAATTTTGGGGGTTGCTAAATCTAAAAATGATCGTAATTTTTCTGAATAGGCTCTCATTTAGAGATGGTGAGCACCCTTCATTTAGGATTTTTTACCTCTATATACCTTCAGATTTTCTATCCACTAATCTAAAATATTTTCCCTCAATAGCTAGCTAGCTAGCTCAGTTGACAGAACTTAAAATATGCTGGTTGTATCTCCTACAAAGGTAAAAGATTCTCCCTACCAAAAAGGTATGTCAAGGATAATTGGTAATAAAAAAAAAAAAATTTGGCTTAAACAAAAAAAACAAACAAACATTGTCTCTGCATATTATAAACTTTGTCTTTCAAATAAACTGTTTTTTCTGTTTTCTTTAAAAATACCGACAGAAAAAAGTCTGATATGAATTAGTTGTCTAAATTTCTGAGATGAAGCTTGATGATTTTTATCATTAAGGGTTTTCGGGCTGTTGTCTTCATCTTTATTGTTATTTCCACAGTGTTTCAGCCGATATTTCCTCCGGCCTTCTTCAGGTGTTTGTTGAACTCGGGAACCTTTATGGAACTTTGAACTATGTCCTTTATTTAATCCACAGGAGTCGCCTGTTCTGATTTAGTTAGCCATAACTGGGTACAAGTGTTAAGTATTCCTGTATTGTTACTTACCTGCAGTCAGGATTGAACCTGCAACCTCCAGGTAATTGTCCCCTTAGAAGCTTAAGGAACCAATGCCTATAACCGTTATGCTATGTGTCCTGCTGGAAGAAAGCCAGAGGACATATCAGCCAAAATGTTGTGGAAATAACAATGAAGACAAAAAACCGAAACCCCTGATATAAATTGTTTTAAATGTTTGAATTTTATTATATCCTAAAAATTAGGCTTTAAAAAAAACTGTATCTGATGGTGAGGCTCTAGTTTTGGAAAGTGTCTAGGATCTCTTCATTACCATTATTCTCAGATCCACTGTGACCTGGAGTGATAGTACTTTTAAGATTCCCTTCAATCTGTCAAATATCTATGAAAAAAAATCTTTTAGCATTTTATATGGCCAGATACAAAAAAAACCCTTGGAAACAATTACACAAAAATATGAATGCACTATGTGATTCTATAACCTCTTGGCATAGAATAACCCTAGCCAGGTTGACATGCCATTAAAATCAATTAATAGCTAACCAAAATTTGTATCTCTCTAACATAAGGTCAATTTTTTACCCTTTTACAGCCTGTTTGAATTCAAAGTTTACTTCCATCCATAGATGGGCGGGGGGGGGTATTAGAAGAAATGGATTCATGCATTTTACAAGGGCATTAGTTCAAAGTAAAATTCAAACAGCCTGGACCAGGATTTAAACCTAGATTGTCAAAGAAAATAGACTTAACAATCATTACATTACCATATTTCCCAACCCCTCCGCTCGGGCAGAATATGACACAGTCAATTTTTAAGTGGAGTTTAACAGGTTTGAATTCAGTTTTCCTTCTCCTAAACTAGTTGCCTCAACCAGGCTGAAGAACCTAGTCTGCCCTACTATTTACCCATAGCTGGAGGGAGAATAATTGGATTCATACCTTTCCCAAGGGTATTAGTGCTATGTGAAATGCCATCAGTCTCGTCCAGGATTTGAACTCGTGTCGCTGTGTCCATTTCCTACGACGATAACCATTACACCACGGGCACCTTCTAACAGTCATTACATTACTCTCATTTCCGAAGTGGCTTGAAAATACAGCCTACATTGATTTGGAAAGCCACTTTGACTTGTCACCAACTTCACCCACGTGTGATAAAAACTGATATAAATAATATTCAGGGTTAAATCTGAAATCGGGACTCTCTCTGGCATAGTGGTTAAAGTGCTGGACAGGGACATTGGAGCAAGAGAGTTCACTATTATGTTCACTTTTGGACTAATACCCTTGGGGAAAGTAATGATCGTCCTCATTCCCCCCTTCGGTTTTTCTACGAAGATGGATTTGGCATTAAATAACCCACATAGGTTGATATTAAAACAAAGAAACCTGACTAAATCTGAAATCAAATGACCAAATCCCGAAGACAAGTTAAAAAGAACAAACAAAAAACTGGCCATTCTTTTTTTTTTTTTTTTTTTTTTAAAAAAGCCATATTTAGAATCGGCTCTCGATCATTATTCTAAAAACAATTTTATCAAATCACAGAAATCTTCGAATTAGATTACACAGTGATTAGTAAAGTTGGCAACCATAGTCGAGGGTGACCCAAAGGCTCCCTTTTCGATAGCTACTACACCAAGGTGTAGGGAAGGGCGCTACTTCTTTCCCAGCATTTCTCCACTTTACCCTTGATCTGTACCTTATAATACCGAATGTTAAGCAAGGAGGCATAAAGTACCATTTTTAAAGTATGATTCGACCTGGGATTGAACCCAGTTCTCCCGGGCTATTGGTGAACACTCTAACCATTATACCAATGCTTGGTAATCCTCCTGGCCCACTTATTATATACCTACCATGTGTGTGGCTTTTTTTTTTAAAAATTTTTTTTTTTTTTTTTTTTATTATATATAATGATCCATTCATAACTGAGCTGTTGATCAAATTTTGGTTGAATCAAAAGGTCGGACTACAAGACTTGCACTTGAATTAAGATTGACTGAAACAATTTTTCTTTTTTCTTTTGCCCCCTCTCTTTATATTTTTGTTCTTTTTTTTTTTTCTTTTTTCTTTTTTTTTTTTTCCCCCACTTTGGAGTTTTCTTCTTCCTCTTCTGATCCCTTAATCTTAATCCTCAACATTTTGATAATTTTTTATTTTAGATTTGCATCAATTTATTTTAATTTTTTTCCATAATCCCGAAGCTCTACTAATTTTCCTCATAGCCCGAGGACAATAATACTGAACATAAGTACTGTCAGATTTTGTGGAAGATACGAGGGTAGTAAATACCTCCCAACTCATTTTCATTGAAACTACAAATACAGGGAAGTATACTGACACTGCATTGGGCAAGTTTTCAGCTACCAAACACTCTTTCCACATAGGTGCCTATACATTTTCACCAGTAATGAACAAGAATCTGTGTTCACAAAAAATCTGCACCAATGGAGGCGACCTATTTTCTCACTGCACATCAATTTGATTCATGCAGGTGTATTGAGTAAGACACTCTTCATTTTGTGTGTTGACATCTCTGTTGAACATGGTTTGTCACTCACTTGGCTGCTGGAATACGTTATCCACTGACTGATTGTGCACATATCCAATGTTTGGTCTCCTTAAACATTTAGCAAATGTTGATGAATGTCATTGAGTGCTTTTTTTTCTTTTTTTTAACCATAAAACAACTCTGTGTTATATCTCTGCTTTCATATCAGACACCATTTTGCCAAACTGCCATTCAACTGACATCTGCTTAAACTAAAAAAAATAAAATTATGGGTTATTGGCCGGAAGGTTTAATCTCTTCTACAATACCACCAACATAAACCTCTGATGTTGTGAAAAAGCAAAATGAAATTCTTTCAGAGCAACCTTCTTTCAACTACGATGACATCCAGATTCTTGCTCTTTGCTGGTGAATATCCATTGTCAGTAGTGACAGTCATGTTGGATGGGGGTTGTGTTTTGTTTGTATTTATCAAACTCGTTCATCAGAGATCAGGATGTGGCACAAGGCCAGTTTTTAAGCTAAGTAGAACTGCCTATTTCCCGATGTCTCCAACCAGACAAGGCTTGACACAAGGTCAATAGCCCGAAGGCTGATTAAAGTGGGGATAAGGGGAGGGGAAGGTCGGGAACGAGCCTCAGCTCGAACTCTGCTGGTCTATGTTGCTCATCGGCTCACTTAGTGCAATGTGAGTCTGAAGAGCCGAAGCTTGTCAAAAGGAGTCAATAATGCAGCTCGCCCAGCCGAAGCCGGGAGCCTTACAGCCTCAAGTCGGCCATTGTTCCTTTTCAGAGCCTCGCTCTGAACCAAAGTTCAGAACTGGCTCAGGAGACTAAAGAACCCAATCTGCCTTATTATTTTCCTATAGCTTAGGAGAGAACAGCTTCATGCCTTTCCCAAGAACATTAGCATAAAATGAAATTGCATTTTGTAGCAGAAAACTTTCTCTATCCTACAGTGTCGTTACGCTTACTCCCTGTATCTGCTTTAGCTGAAATAATTATTTTTGAAACTTCAAAAATTAAAAAAGTTTTTATAACATTGAAATATTTCATGCTGACTAGATATTTTAGTTTAAATTTTTTTTTTTGTGTGTGTGTGTGTGTGTGTGTATATATATATATATATATATATATATATATAAACAAAAATCCGTCAGAGTAGGATTATAAATTTATTTCCATCCTGTTATTGGTATTGATATAAAATAATTACAATCAGAATGTAATTATTTTATCCATTAGATCTGAAGAAGTCCTGTTATTTTTGATGTTATTAATTCATATCAATACCCATAACAGGATGGAAATAAATTTATAATCCTAATTTGACAGATTTTTGTTTTTCTTAAAAAAATTATTGCTCTGTGATTTCAGTTACATTGAGCTCTTTACCAGGAAAATTTAAATGTTTATAATTGAATGATTTTTGTTCTGATGGAATTATTCCCGACTTCGCTTTAACTGGACTGAATAATATGTGTGTGTGTATATATATTTTCACAAGTTTTCTTTTTATTCTTCTTGTGACTGTTTAATGAATGGGATCAATTGAACTCAATTTTTCAAACATCTAAATTAAACTACAAGAAATTGGAATAAAGAAGTATCATGCAAGACATTAAACTTTCAACTGATAGTTGTCTTTTATGGACTATGCTTTTACTAGTTAGTCTTTTATGGACTATGCTTTTACTAGTTAGTCTTTTATGGACTATGCTTTTACTAGTTAGTCTTTTATGGACTATGCTTTTACTAGTTAGTCTTTTATGGACTATGCTTTTACTAGTTAGTCTTTTATGGACTATGCTTTTACTAGTTAGGCTACCAAAGCTATTGAAATAATCTTTTTAGTCCTTTAGAAAAAAATGAATTATTACTCAATACTCTGTTGTATTGTTGAGATCTTTGTAATGCACGTAGTATGTAGAGAAGATTGGTGTAAAAATCTAAGTGATTTTTTTTTTTTTTTAATTACCAAAAAATGTGTTATTTCATGATTGCGGAAATCAGTTTATATCCGGGAAATTAAAAAAAAAAATTATCCTTAACTGCTATGCTTCCTATGCCCATGAGCCAACCATTATCGGTTGAAAACTAGCTAAAAATGTTGTCACCTGTTTAACATCCTGGTTAGTGGTATTATTGCTAGGCAATAGTGATGTAGAAATAGGGATTTCTTGGCCGGAATGTGGGCAACCAGGTATATGTATTTCAAGGTAATGGCCCAAATACTTGCTGCTTCAGGGTTTTTTTCCAGACTTGATAGATTTACAAAAACATTAAGGGCATTATATAAAGATTCAATATATAAGGTCGCAGTGAATTAGTTTATTTCTTGACATCAAAATTTTGACTTATCTCTTTATAGATCCTAACTTTAATTTTGAATTTGATTTTTGCTCGAGAAAGTTTATTCAACCAGAATGCTTAGGAGTTTCTGTTGCGTAATGGTTAATATGCTGAACTGTATCATCATGGTATGCAAGTTTGAACTCTAGTTGCACCATTGCATTCACTATTGGACTAATGCCCCTCAGGAAAGATATGAACTCCCTATAATGGTTAATATGCTGAACTGTATCATTATGGTATGCAAGTTTGAACTCTAGTTGCACCATTGCATTCACTATTGGACTAATGCCCCTCAGGAAAGATATGAACTCCCTATTATCTAAATCGTACCGCTACTGTTTTTTTTTTTTTGTTTTGTTTTTTACAAGGATGGCTTTGGCATTAAATAACCTGTGATGGTTGAAATGCCATTAAACTAAGAGTCCAAACCAAATTTTGACTGATGTTCTATTGTCTTCCTTTTTTATATTTCTTGCATCCAGTGATAGTTAAGTCATTTTTCCCCAACCTCCTCTTTTTTTTTTTTTTTTTTTTTCTTTAAATCTTCTAAAATAAAACCACTAGATGCAGAAGGCCAAAGAATATATCTACCAAGATAATGGCCTAAAAATGATATTAAAGGTAATTTATTTGCCAAACATGGGATAAGAAGTTTGTTTTATTTTGAGGATTTTTTAAATTAAAAAAAAAATTTTTTTTTTTAATTCTTTCAAGTCCTCATCTATCTATCTAATTTTGTGTTTGGAATCAAAACCTGTAAAACAACTTTGATTAAAACTCTATAAATGCAATAAAACTTTTGTAGTGACTTGAAGACGTATTCTGACTGTAGATCTTAGCTTTAGTATCGACTTTTTAAATAGTTGTTTCAATGATCAAATTGAGAACTTTCCGATTTTCACTTAAATGAAGCATTTTCTGACTTTTTTCAAGTATTTTGAAATTGGTCATTATTTCTACTTTTATTTAAAAGTAAAACTTCTGAATTGTTTATTTTTGGGAGGGATTGATTGTGGGAACCACCAGTAAGGGAGAACCACTGAAATCATTGATTTGTACTGATTAATAATTTTGACTATCAATTTATCCTCATCTTTCTAATCCTAGTTGCTTTTTATCACTATGTACTTGAGTTTTCTTTTTTTTTTTTATCTGCTTGTGTCCGTCTTTGCTTGTGTGTGTCTGTATCTCTTTCTCCCTGCTTGTCTCTTTCTCTCTCTTTCTTAGTCTGCTTGTGTGTCTCTCTCTCTCTCTATGTCTCTCTCTCTCTCTCTCTGTCTCTATGTCTCTCTCTCTCTCTCTCTCTCTCTGTCTCTCTCTCTCTGTCTATTCATGTCTGTCTGTCTGTCTCTTTGCCCATCTTGGTCTCACCTGGTTGTCTGTCTGTTGCATCTCTTTTTATCTGCATGGATATAATGATAAACGGTCCATTTTTAAAAAGCTGATTATTTTTTTTTTTGTTTCTCTAATAGATAATCATTTATGTCTTTCGGATGTTGAAAATCTTCATAGTTAGATATTCAAACACAAAATTGAGACATTTTCCTTCATTCTCTGCAGTAAAAAAAAAAAATCTTCATTGAGTGAGATTTTTTTTTTTAAGATTAACATTTTGTTATTGAATTTTATTGATGCAAACAAAATAATTAAACACTAAGTTTTGAAGATTTTTTTTTTTTTTCTGTACAATTGTCGTCAGCGTGGTATCATATTCTTTATGCAAATTTCTTGTCTTTATCATTTAAAATTATTGAAGATTTAAAAAAAATAATATATTAGTTGATTCTTGTGTTATTTAACGTTAGCTTACGGAAAGCCTTTTAATTCAACTTTTGTGACGCTATAAAACTATCGTTATAGAAACATTACTTTTTAAAAAATTTTTCATGTTAAGATTCTTTAAAAAAAAAAAAAAAAAAAAAAAAGAAAAAGTGTGCTGTTTTTGTTAGTCTGGTTTATTGAAGTTGTGATCAAAAAGTATCAAGACTGAAGTTTTACATTTTAAAAAAAAAAAAAAATTTAAATGGAGATGTGTATTGGTGAACAAGTGATGATGTTGAATCAAGTTTGAAAAATAATTACAAAGCCAGTCTCAATACTCTTTGAATGAAATATTTTCGGCAAAACACAAGTTTTGCAAGTGCACTCACTCCATTCTCACCCGACCCCCACCTCTTAGCTCTTGTTTCTGAAACTGAAAATTCATCTCTAGAGCAAAAATTGAGAATGTGGAAATTATTAAAAGAAATATCATGCGATTTTATATCACTTCAAGATTTCTAGAAGTTCTCTGACCAATGAAAAACTCGCTGGAATAAGTTTTTTTAAAAAAATATATTCATTTATCTTTGTAAAAATACAGCTCCTGTCTCAATTTCTTTTTTTTTTTTTCTTTCCCCCCCCCCCTGAGAATAGGAAGAAATATTTCAATGACTTTCTCCCCTCGTCATATGTTTAATATGGTCTGCTAAATTTTTAATGATATTAATGAAAAATGTTGGTTTGAGTAAATGACAAATTTATACAAATCTTATTATTTCTATCTTCATACGTCAAATCTAGCTTCAAATTTAATGTACAGTTCAGGAAATAATATTATAACAGTCTCTGTACTCATCTGAAGTTTTCAAAGAAGTTTTCAAAAAGAAAATCAGAGATAAATATATAGTAATAATGTATAAAAGTTTTAAATTACTTAGATTAGTAGCATTTACATGTACTTAAATTATAAAGATTTAATTTTTACAAAAAAAAAAAAAAAAGATTATTTCTTTTTGATTGCAATAATAAAAAACAAACTTTTAAGCAACTCCGCAAAAAAAAGTGTATATGAACATATGAATGTGATTCCCTTACTTCTGGGCATAAAACAACCCTAAACTGGTTGACATGCCATTAATATCAATTATTTTCTTTAATAATGATTTTAGGGGTATCCTTGTGGCATAATGGTTAAAGCACTGGACTGTGTGATCGTAGTAAGCAAGTTCAATCTCCAGTCGTGCTATTCCGTTCACTTTAGGACAAATACCCTTAGGAACGATATGAACCTCCTTATCCACCCAACTATGGGTTTAAATAGTATTACTGTTCTTCTAAAAAGGACCAATTAGGCATTCAATTACCCAAGAAGGTTGATATGCCATTAAACGAACAAACAATGATTTTATTAAGAGTTTAACTCTTATTTAATCACAACAGAAAACTAATCAGGAAAAAGTCTCCTTTCTACGTATATTTTTCAAACTCATCTTTTTTTCACATTTTAGCTAACATCTTTCTCAGGTTTCCTCAGATCTGTGCATTGTATAGATAGTTTTTCATAATATCTTGGTAATGTGTATAGAATAGTCATAAGTGGCCAGCCAGAGGAAATGCTGTTTTTTGTTAAACAAATTCAGAAAAGGAATAAATCTTTTACTGTCAATATATTTAATGAGTCATTAAAAGTACCAAAAGTTTGCTGAGGTGTGTGCTTTCACTAATTTGAAAATTAGCAAGCATTTTTCTTTTAATTATCTTTTTCAAATAGGTTCATGCCAAAAGTATGTTCAGGAAAACAAGCAATGATACCTAAGCTGTAAGAATTAAGCATTTATACTAGTTGAACTACCCAGAATATGGTAGGTTTTTATTTTAAGAATAAAGACAATATTCTTTTAGGATGGAATTCTGGGGACACCTATTTATAGGTGTGCTTAGGGTTATGGAATTGGGGACCCAAGCTCAAATCCTTGACAAGTCTGTATTTCACTTCATGTTAATGGACTTTGAAAACTTCTGGACCTAATTTACATTTATTACTAAAATTGTTATTGTGTGTGTGTGTGTATATATATATACACACACACAATAACACTGAAGAGTTCTGATAGAACGAAAGAGCCCTTCGCCAACATGGTCCGCTTGGTGGCCGAGAGGTCTGAAACTTAGTCTAACGTAAAGTTGAACGGGTTTCGATCCCGGCTTCAAGCGTCCTGCGTGTCTAGCCACACTGAAGAGTTCTGATAGAACGAAACAGTCTGTCTGTGGATGAATATATATATATATATATGACCAAATTTTGTTTTGTTTTTCTTTTCTTTAAATAATTATATTTGCTCTGTGAAATTATTTACATTGAGCTCTTTACCAGGAATATTTGAATTTTGAATAATTTAATTGTCCTGATGGAATTATTCTCTACTCCGGATTTACTGGATTGAAGAACTATGTGTGTGTGTGCGTATGTGTCATAAATATAATGTACTGATGACATAGCATATCAACTCCTTAAAAAAAAATTTTAATCTTTTTAAGACTTTTTTTCTCTTGACAATGACTTAAGGTCATAACTTGTTGAGAATATTCACCAGACAAACAACGTAAAAGTAATATTCTTAATTATTTTCTCGCTTTTGTTTATCTCTTTATACATCATAAATGGATGAGAGGAAGAAAAAAAACAAAGGGTTTGCATATTCACAAAGTGCTTACATGCTGATCAGCAGAGCAATATAAAAACTAAGACAAGTTAAGATTTCTTCCTCTGACTATCGTTTTTCTAACTATAAGTTTCATATGTCTTTTGTTGAATTGGAAATGCAATCATCTAATGAAACTTTATACGAAGGAAATAGCCAGTAGAAAGAATTATAAATACTTCGAATTCCAACCTCAATACAGTAAAATGAATTTCTGAACAGCATAGTAACGGAAATGAGAAGAATGAGGTAAATCTAGGGGGAAAAAAATTATTATTTAAAAAAAATTTTTTTTTTTTTATTGGTTATAAATTCTATGTTGTCTTAGTCCTTAGTCAAGGGTGACCCAAAGGCTCCCTTTTCAATAGCTACCACACCTAGGTGTAGGGGAGTGTGCTTCTCCATTTCTTGGATTGCTCCACTTTACCCTTAATCCTTACCTTATAATGCTGAGTGTTAAGCAAGGCAGAATCAAGTACCATTTTTTTTTTTTTTTTTTTTTTTTTTGAGTCTTTGGTATGACTCAACCTGGGATTGAACCCTGGTTTCCTGGACCATTGGCAAACACTCTACCCATGTAGCCAATGGAGTAAAGTTTTTATCTGATGATAGCATCTTCTATTCTGTTGAAGATATATGAAACTCATTTGTTGAAAGTAATCACACACACATATATATATATATATATATGATTATTTTTACATATATATATATATATATATATATATATATATATATATATATATATATATATATATATATATCATAATCCAGTTAAAAGAGAACATCTTAGTGAGAAGATTGAGTGGTACAAATTAAGCATATCTAGTTTCAGGGGTTGGGGTGTTGCCATTATCCCTCCAGGCAGCTTAACCCCCATTGTGAGAAAAGGATAAGATTTAGGTTTGTCTGTCTTCAGTTGCCTCCCCACCATGAAGAAAAAAAAATGCTAATAGAACCTAGACAATTTTTACATTTTGCCACCTGTTGGGTGTGGGGGATAAATCCTATATTTTTTTTAATTAGAGATTTTTAAAAGAGCAATACACTTGTGATACTTTCGTTTCTAGAATAAAACTGTTTACATACCAATGTGCAAACGAAATATTAATTAACCTCCTTCACTCTTTTCTAAATAGAAGCATTTGTATCCTCATGTACTTCACAATGGCTACTCAACAGCTTCACCCATCATCGAGTTGATAAGGAATTTATTTCCTCACAGAAAATATACATACAAACTTTTAAAAAATAATTTAAAAAAATAAAATTAAACCAAGGGCAAGTAACTCTTACTTTTTCTGGTATTGATAACTTCATTCATTAAATACTCCTTGACAAAAACAAACAAAAAAGATGAAAACTAAACATTTCTTTTTCAGAAACAATTAACTGTAATCCTAATACACAGATCTCACTGCTGGGTTTAAAAAAAAAACGTGGGTGGGTGTGCCAGTGAGCCTGTTGAATTTCAGCTTCTTTTATTCCCGTATATACTGTAGTGAATTTGGGCCAGATGTACGTGTATACTGAGAATCTTTATTAATAGATATATATACATATTTTTTATCGTCACTCATTTGGGTCATAACAGTTCTCAATTTTTTTAGTATTTTAAGATGCATAAAATTATTTTAGTCAGGATGATACATGCAATTATTTTATATGTCCTATTTAATATTCTTGTGTGGTCTTGATATATTATATCAGCTGAGTTTCAGGTAGATTTCACTGGAGGTCAGTTGACAGCAAGTTTTTTTTGTTGTTTGTTTTAATTTTCTTTTTATCATCTAGCACTTTCCTCAGTATTTTGGCTGATTCTGGTTTAGATAGTTTTTAGTCTTCATTGGATTTCCAATTTTTATTATAAGTTTTAGTAGTTGTTTTTAGTGCTTCGATAATTATAAATGTACTTCGATTTTTAATCGGCTGGAGTGGATATATCCATTATCTGATAAATATTCTTTCTATTTTAGATTTGAACTCTTGATATGAATTTGATTATTTCAACTTTCATTTTATAGAATTTCATAAAGAATATTAATAAGAATTTCTCAGATTTTGGGACAACTTGTCATTAATTTTTTATCATCTGCTTATAATTACAAAATTTTCGGAGGTGCCCGTGGTGTAATGGTTATCGTCGTAGGAAATGAACACGGTGACACGAGTTCAAATCCTGGACGAGGCTTATTACATTTCACATAGCACTTATACCCTTGGGAAAGGTATGAATCCAATTATTCTCCCTCCAGCTATGGGTAAATAGTAGGGCAGACTGATTCTTCAGCCTTGGAGAGGCATCTAGTCTAGGAGAAAGAATACTCTGAATTCAAACCTGTTAAGGTCAATTTTTAAGCAGTTTGTGTCATATCCTGCCTGAACGGAGGGGTTGGTAAATATGATAATTTCTCATTATGCTTTGTGTATGTATATATATATATATATATATATATATATGTGTGTGTGTTTCTCTCTCTCTCTCTCTCTCTCTCATATATATATATGTGTGTGTGGAAGAAAATAATTGAAATGTCTCTGACAGTATAGAGAACATATGAAAAACACAGTCATATATAAAGAAGAATTTAACATTAAAAAAAAGTGAACATTAGGACATCTCAATTCTAATGACTCATCATCAGGACTTAGGAGGATTATGTGACAGATTACAGTAAACTCTTCTCTTTAAATTACCTTATTTTTCTTCCTATGTATGTGTATATTTGTGTGTGTTGGGGAGAAAGATTGGCATCTTTAGCTTTATTAATTTAACCAACATAGTTGCGGAGGGAAAAACAAAAAAAACCCCAAAAAACTCTGACTTCAAAACCTGAAAAGTGTGGTGTAGGAGGATCCATGACACTTGGTGCACCATTCTCCTGTTATCAACTTAGCCAAAAAGTTTGGATGGTTTTGAACGAAACTTCACTATAAACAAATCACCAGTGTATGTCATCCACCAGTCTTTTAATCAAATTGTTTGGCTCCCACACATTGACATTAATGGGAGTCCATCTCACTCACACACAATCCTATATATAAAACCAAAATTATTGTTAATTGTAATTAATGTGAGCAGTTTTTAATTTTTGATAATATCAATACAGTTGCTACCATTGTAGTTTAGCTAGAAGAAGTTATTTAAACCATGTTGTGGAAATGACTTTGTCTGAAAGATGAAGTACCATGGAATCTACAATTATTCCCTTGGGTATATGTGTATGTGTCCCAGCAAAAATGGCATATCATAACTAGATTTTTATAAGAGCAATACACTTATGAGACATAAGCTTAGAGAATAAAACAACTTGCAGTCCGTTGATAATTTTATCGGATCTTTGTGTTCGGTGTCTTTTTTTTTTTTTTTTTTTTTTTAAATCACCCAAATTCTCAATACAGCAGAGATAACCGAAATGCTAAGTTGACTTTTTCACTCTTTCGTAAATATCATCATGGATGACAGTTGCACAATTCTTTTACTGCCATTCTCATTACTCATTTTTCATTTCATTTTCTACAAAAAAAAAAAAAATTTTGACATGGAAGTGGATGTCTAAATAAAAAAAAAAATTAATTTAGAAGGAATATGATCGAACAAGTTTCTTAATATATAATTATATATGATGTTATTTCTTCCACCTGGACAATGTATGGTAGCCCTTCTTGTTCTAATTAAACAGGGATTGTCCTCGTGGTGTAAGGGTTAAAGCAATGGACTGCGGGATTGTAGTAAGGGAGTTTGAACTCCAGTCATGCTATTAAGTTCACTTTTGGGCAAATACCCTTGGGAAAGGCATGAACCCCCTTATCCTATTTACCCTATTTACCCAACCCCTCCGCTCAGGCAGGATATGACACAAGGTCAATTTTTTTAAGCGGAGTTTAACAGGTTTGAATTAAGAGTTTTCCTTCTCCTAGACTAGTTGCCTCACCAAGGCTGAAGAACCTAGTCTGCCCTACTATTTACCCATAGCTGGAGGGAGAATAATTGGATTCATACCTTTCCCAAGGGTATTAGTGCTATGTGAAATGCAATCAGTCTCGTCCAGGATTTGAACTTGTGTCGCCGTGTTCATTTCCTACGACGATAACCTTTACACCACGCGCACCTCCAAGCTATGGGTTAAATAGTACCACTACTGTTTTTCTAGGAGAATGGCTTTGGCATTAAATAACCTACAAAGGTTCATATGCCATTAAACAAAGAAACCAAACCAAACCTAATTAAACAAGAATTTTCACAAGTTCAGCCAGTGATATACTGAAAACTATATCATTTTTAACAGACAATAAAAGAATATTTTTAATAATGAAGATGTCATTACTAAACTTTTTGGAATCTTAATTTTTTTCAATGAGTTTATATTTTTAGATTTCTCTTGAGTTGGTCTTCCTTTGCTAAAAACCTGTGAGTCACTTTATGAGCACCAAAAAAAAAAAAAAAAAAAAAAAACAGTCCCCTCATCCTATACCCAGTTAAATAAGTCATTGATTCCCTGAGAGTTCCAGGGACTGGTGAAGCTGAATTTATTTTATTCACTTGACCTTAATAATATGAAGACCATAAATCAATTAAGATGACTGATTGTGAAGGGTTGTGTTGGGGTGAGAGGTGCCTCCACAACTCCCTTCCTTGCCCAGGTTTTACAAAGGTCAGTTAGAACAGCAACTGGCCAAAAAGGTTAACTGGGTAAAAACTGACAAAATATTTTTACCTACATATTAAAATAAAATCTTAAATCAGATACCCATATTCCACTGTCTGCACTAACACAGGAAACTTTCATGTGGCATCTATAAAGATCTATATTAAAAGTAAATAACTGGAGAACCCCAAGCAGCAGCCCATGATTATATCAATGTTTCTATTTAGGAAAGAATGCCTTTCATAGTTGAGTCATTATAGATTAATTTGTTTTAAGGCACATCAACCTGCATAGGGGTTATAGAGTTTTAATACTTGTACATTCATTTTTAGATTTTTTTTTTTTTTTTTTTTTTTTTGCACATAGTCCTACCGAATGAAATAATTTTCACACAGATCTATTTGACCCATAGATGAGACCTCAACAGGTAATATCACTCCAAGTTAGAGTGGACTTGGGAGTAATGACTATGAAAAAATCCTCTTCTCCCCCAAGATCTAAGGATCTAGTTTCACCATCAGAAAAGCAGCTTAGTGCTTTTGTTGAGAGGTGGGGAGTGTCTTACCCCTCAGCAGGGGATGACCTACAGTGAATTAGAGAATTTGAATGATTGAGAAAAAAAATGCCTGAATGCAGATGCCATGAAATTATCAGTTACAAAGTGTACAGGAAATTGCTTTATTCTCCAAGTTAAAGCATTTTAAGTATATTTTTCTTATAAAATCTCATAATGCACTATTCATACAAGATTTCCATTAGAATATTTATATTTCTTATTTAATAAATCGTAATTTTTTTTTTCTTAAATTCATAATTGATAAACTAAAACTTTTTTATTTTTTTGCCTGATTTATCATCCTTTTAACAATGCAGTATTAATGTACTACTTATTGTTTCAGCCTTGATTGGATTTCAAAAGAGTGATAGACAAGGGAGATAATTGTAGTGGTGTGTGTAAGAGTTGAAAATTTTCAAGTTAGGATACCTGAAAAGAATCCATAAGTCAGCTCCTAATGACTAGATTGTCTTGGAACAATTTCACTTTCATTACTGGGTAAATCTAGGGAGTTACTTTATCAAAAGTTTATGCTATGTTTCGTTTTTTGTTTTTTTGTGTTTTGTTTTTTTTGTTCCAAATGTAAAATCTTTGAATTCGCTTACAGATTCAACAATTTTATATTATGGTACATTCGCAAACAGTTACATATTAGTTTACAACAAAATAAATTTAATAGATTAAACAGGTGAACTAAACGGTTAAAAGGAATATTTTATTCATTTGAATCTTCATGAGAATCAAAATATATAATCAGTGTGATAATTCCTCTTTCCAATTTTGGATTACCTAACTTTTATATGATGGGTACAACTTTAAAACGTATCATAGTATTGTCTACAATCCAGGAAACGTATGAACTACAAAAATAAGATGTTCTTGGTCCTGATCCCTCAGCACAGCTTAAAGGAAGAGTCAATGCAGCTTTCTGCTTTTATTAACACTAATCAGAGAGATTAGGCAATTTTTGTCTTTATTCATGGATATTCCCCTGACCTTTATATCACATAGTAACCCCCTGAATTGATCGTTAGATATCAACTGTTATCAAAGTATTAAAATAAGTTTGATTTGCAATATTATATCTAGTTAAAAAAAAAAAGATGTAGTTTGTTGTGTTCTGATTAGTGAACGCTTGTAATATTAAATAAAGGACAAACCACGATATGAGAGGAAATAGATATATTCTCAGGAAAAAGTATATACAATAGAGAGACTATTAGTAGACAAGAACATAGGATTAGTGAATACAGAATAAAGATATCGTCCAATGATAGTATTGGCTTCTATTATTATGGTAGCAAGTAAGGTGATCTCCAGTCTCCAACGCTCTAATACTATTCCTATAAGAAGCTGCTCTTCACCTTCTAGTCTGCCCTGGTATTAGTAGCTACTGCAGATGGACTAGTTCATTGTGTGGAAAAAGGTGGGTGATACCAACAGTTTATAAACTTTTGACTGAAGTAGACTATGAGGTGGGTTATTATTCGTTGATGTACTTGGGTTAATATGTTCGTCTTGAATGTTAGACATATTTCAGCCATTGAACACGACTCCGGAGTCTGTTTATTCGGCAACTCTGCTCAAATTTTGATTTGAACTTTTTATTCACTTTAAAGAGATATATCGTTATCATTCTGTTGTCTATTCTTTATGCGTTACTTCTGTTCATGTTAATTTAACTGAACCATTTCTACCGGGAATATGTCAGGGAGTGGGGGGTTCTTTGGAATCATGACTCATGTGCCTGACTGCAATATTGTAGTAAGCAATTTAAAACTCCAATCACCGCTATATTTACTTTCAGAATAACACCCTTAAGAAACATACGAACCTCCTTACCCCCCCCCCCAGCTATGGGTTGAATAGTACGAATACCGTTCTTCTAGAAGGATGGGTTTGGCATTAAATAACCTACAAAGGTTGATAGGCCGTTAAACAAAGAAACCAAACCAGTTGTTTTTGTTGTTTGTTTGTTGTTGTTTTTTTGTTGTCCTGTTGACGTAACTAAAATACTCTATTTGTATCCCTGCCAAGGGTAAGACCTCCTTCAAGAAAAGTGGGTGTTCTGCATAGGATGCTAAATCGCTTTAGGTTATAAGACGTGAATTCTTGAGCTTTGAAGGAAAATGGGATACACCATTATTGTCCTAACTTTTGGCTCCACTCTGACTTGGAGTTGTGGTACCCTATTAGGGTCCCATCTATAAGTCAAATAGATCTGTTTGAGAATTATTTGTAATAGATAGGAATGCTTTATATCATAACTGTGAACAAAAAAGGTATCATTGAATCTCTTAGCATAAAATAACCCTAGACAGGTTGATATGCAGTCGAAATCAATTACTCTTTTAATCTCTTGGCATAAAATAACCCTAGACAGGTTGATATGCTGTCGAAATCAATGATTCTTAGAACCCAAGCCATCATTATTTGTGCTGCGTATTCTGGCTGGGTATTAGTCTGTTTAACATCACTATTGCCTGTAAAAAAAATGATTTTATATTTTTATTTTATTTTTTTAAATATACTTTAGATAACCCATGAAATTTGTTGAGCCATCTTTTAACCACATGTAAAGTAATTAAATAACAGGTTAAGTTTTTAGCTATTTTTTTCCGTCAGGAGCCTCGGCTGAGATTGACCAATATGCTTGGGAGGTCCAGTGTTCTAAGGGTTAAATTTATATTTTTGATTTAAACTTTTCACCTTAAGACTCTTTTTGCAGCACAATGAAGGGTTAGTTATTATTTTTCTGAAAGGTTTTTTTTTTTTTTTTTTTTTTTTTTTTGCCAAGTGTTTGTGAGGGTTGTAAAACTTTAATTGATCTCTAAATCATATGAATCAAAAATTCAATTTTGTCTTTTTTTTTATCTTTTTCTTTGACCAGGTGGCCGGAATATTAACCAGTATGGACGTGAATTTACCAATGGGCGTCCACTACCTGACCATCTTCGAGTTCAGATTCTTCAACTCGCTCTCCAAGGCGTCCGTCCATGTGAGATCAGTCGGCAACTGCAAGTATCGCATGGATGTGTAAGCAAAATACTCAATAGGTCATTTTCCTTTCTTTCTCTTTTCATGTTCATCTTTGTATATTCACACATTTGTTTGTTTATAACAATAATATATATATATATGTAACTTGTATTGGGATCTATTAATAACATAGGGTAGTGTTCTCCAACCTGTTTTCATGGTATGAACCCTTGAACTTAATAGAATATATACTTAGATGTATTTTTTCATTTTATTCAAAGACCACATCATTTTGTAAAAGAATAACATTGAAATAGAATTGTTTAAAATAAAAGATTACCAGTCATTTAAAATAAAAGAATAACAGATTAAAGTAAATCTTTTAGAATCTTGCGTATTCCAATTAAAAATGGTTCAACATTGTTCACCAAAGGAAATTTTTGCCAAAACTGAAGTGTTTTATGTAATATTAGTATTTTTACCTAATATTGTGTGAAGTTGACGATCTTAGTCAAGGTTGACTCAAAGGTTCCTTTTTCAATAGCTACTACACCAAGGTGCTGGTGAGGGTGCTACTCTAATCCCTGGATTGCTCCATTTTACCCTTGATCCTAACTTTATAATGCTGAGTGTTAAGCAAGGCGGCATCTGGAAGACCAGGTTTCAATCCCAGGTTGAGTCATACCAAAGATTAAAAAAAAAAATGTACTTGATGCTACCTTGCTTAGCACTCAACATTATAAGTTAAAGATCAAGGGTAAAGTGGAGCAATCTAGGGATTGGAGTAGCGCCCTCCTCTGTACCTTGGTGTAGTAGCTATTGAATAGGGAACCTTCAGGTTACCCACGACTAAGGTCGCCTACTTTACTTACTTAATATTAATGGCCCAGTTGGCTAGGGCTGTAGAATACACCGACTGCATCTCTGCAGACGGGTAAGACCTCCCACACCCAACGAGTGTCCTGTGGCCCAGTTAGCTGGGACAGTAGAATACTCCGATTGCATCTCTGCAGATGGGTAAGACCTCCCACACCCAACGAGTGTCCTGTGGCCCAGTTAGCTGGGACTGTAGAATACACTGACTGCATCTCTGCAGACGGGTAAGACTTCCCCAACAAGTATCCTGAATATGACACTAAACAATCTGATGGTGAGGTTCCAGTAATGCTGTAGCTTTGGGGACTGTGGAGTACCCCTTTATTGCTTTCGTTCCCAGGTTCACTCTGGCCTGGAGTTGTAGCACCTGATAGGATCCTGTCTATGGGTCAAATAGAACTAAACTGTGTACTTATGCTAAACTGAATTGATTGAAATAGAACTGTTTTTATGTATAAAAATGGATTTAGCATTAAATAAGCTATAATAGTTGATGTGCTATTAAAACCAAACTGTTTCTGCCTGTTATTGATAAAGTTGCAATATACTTATAACTAGTATTTACCCACATAGACCTTGTGTCATGATATTGTCAAATCGCTTAAAGGTTTTCAGTCCGATTTATGATAAACTTATTGATATTTGAGTTTCATTATAGATATGATAGCTTTTATTCTATCTTGAATACTTGCTTTAATTCTTGACCATTGACAATACCTTTCTAATTTGAATCTCAAAACTGGTTCAAATAAATACTATATATATATAATTTTATTTTTTCCTAAGTTATAGTTAATTTGTTAATGCATTAAATGACAAAATTTTGTTGCAAAATTAGGGAGTAGTTGTAAAGTCAGTGGGCACCTACAAGTAAAACAGAAACTGTTTTTCACTGGTTAGAATGATCTAAAATGTGGCTGTATTTTATTTGTTTCTGCTTCTGTGTTGTTACAAGATAAGTTATTAGAATGAATTGTAGTTTTTAATATATTTGTTTATTATTGTCATCCTACCTGTGATATCGCAGCTTTCATGAACTGTGTATATGTATATCTTGTGTATAACCTGTTGTGATGGTTGACTTAGCACCAGTCTGTGATATTTACGAGGCTTAACTCCATTTAGTACAAAGCAGTACCCAGTGATTTTGACCCCCCCACCTAACAATGCCTGCTGGTCATGATAACCCTCTCATCACTTAAATGACCTCTGTAGCACTTGTAGGTTTTTTATTTTTGGAACCCTAAGTGTTTGAATGTTTTTTTTTTTTCTTTTACATAATGTCTCTACGAGTTTGGCTTTCTTCATTTTAATCAGGATTAGCGTTTTATGGCATTAAAACAAAATATTAAAGCATTTGTTCGTTTCAAGTCAAATACTTTGGTTTGATTGTTTGGGTTTTATGGCATATCAACCCTTGTAGGTTATTTAATGCCAAATCCATTTTTATAAGAATAATCAGTTCTATTTTAAACAGTTTAGAGTGAGTACATTGTTTAATTGTCAAAAACATTTCTATTTCAAGCTATTCAGTTCAGTCAAACAGTTCTAATTCAAACAATTCAGTTTAGTATCACTATAGATTTTGTTTACACCCAGTTAAATGTCAAAACAGTTTAGCTTTAGTACAGTTTCTATGGCGAAAACAGTTCTATTTCAAACAATTCAGTTTAGCATATGTATCGGTTTAAATATAAGTACACAGTTTAAATATAAGTACACAGTTTAATTGACTAAACTAAAAAAAACTTGAAATAGAACTGTTTTTGACAAAGTTCTATTTCAAACAATTCAGTTCAGCATAAGTATGCAGTTAGTTCTATTTAACCCATAGATAGGGCCCAATCAGGTGCTACCACACCAGGCCAGAGTGAACCTGGGAGCAATGGGAATAAAGGGGTACTCCACATTCCTCATCACTGGAACCTCACCATCAGATTGTTTAGTGTCATATCCAGGACACTCATTGGGGGAGGGGGATCTTACACCTCTGTAGAAGTGCAGTCAGTGTATTCTACAGTCCCAACTGACTGGGCAAAAATACTTTTGTAGGATTCCATCAAAAATGATTGATGTTGGTATAAAGAGGTTAACTGGAGATTCGTTATGGAAGCATCCTACTCACATTTCCCCCCCCTTTTTTTTTCATACCTTTCAGATGAATATAGTTGGTGTATTCTTAGTCTCTCTGACATGGTTATCCCTAAACTTTAATCCCTGTCTTTGAAAATCTTAATTCCTATTAACTGACTCATTGTTTGTATCGTTATTTGTTTGTTATGCCGACTTAGGCATCTCCGTTTGATTATCTTATTACATCAACCTTAAAAATAAAAAAGTCTTTGCATAGACCATTTACATTATCAATATCTCTACACAGATCAAATTCTCTCGAGTAATTCATCTGATAATTCAAAAGTGCCTTAACTTTTTTTTTTTTTTTTTTTTTTTCTTTTATCATTAAATTTAATCTGACATTATTTTAACACTATTACTGTTTTTGATCTTCTTTGAGAAATTTGTTTTTGGAACAATTTACCAATCAACAAAAAAAAAAAAATCCAATTGGTTAGTAGAATTCAGTTTTTGAAATTTGTCTTGACTCTAAATTTCCAGTTTGAGAAGAAATTTTAAAAATTATCTACCATAATTAGAAATTCTATTATTTTGAAAGTTTCAATAAGATCACCTCTCTTCTATTTAGTGAAGTCATTAATCCTAATTTCTTTAATCTCTTCCTATAACTGTAAATTTTTTTTTTTTTTTTTTATCAGTCACCTCATTATTTTTAGGAAAGTTTTATACAAGTTTTCTTTGAATGTCAGTAATGAATTTGATGTTTTAATCAGTTTTCATGTTTGTAATATATATATATATCTCCAGGTTTTATTAAATAAGTTTTTAACTTGTAGCATATATTTATTTCAAAGTTTGGGTTTTTCTAAGGGTTTTTTTTTTTTTTTTTTTTTTGCTTGCTGTGATTTTCTTTTTCCAGCGTATTTACTCTGAGCTAGGAAAGAAATACAGAATTTCTAAACTACTTTTGACTTTCCCCCAAAATTTTCCTGTTAAAACGTTGTTTTGTCTCTCACCATCTCTTGGTCAAATCAGAACAAAAATCACTAATTCTAGGAATAATTGTCTCCAACCACTCTGACCCTAACACACTGTGCGTACGCACTGACTTGCATTTCCTAGTGTCACAACCATTCAAAGAATTCATTGGCTATCAATTCCAGTGACCATTTTGATTCTGTTTATACTTATTGACTGACTACTAAAAGGCAAGGGGGAAAATAATATCAGGAGTGGGGAGGTAAATGAGTAGGTATTTATCCAGAAAAGGCTTTAAAACTATATAATGGAAATATTGAAAAGATTGGAACTCTAAGATTAACACACTCACATTCACTTGCCCAAACTTCAACTCGTTCACTCACTCAGTGTTTGACAACTTTTTAGTTTTTCAAAATTATGATATAGACTTACAGGCCGGAAAAATATGGTATTGATGTTTTTTATAGAAACTCTTAAAAATTTTGTCAAAATATTTAATACTTCTAAAATATCTGAAAAATTCTCCTTTATCAATGGTCGTATTCTAATAATGAAGAAATAAAATAGTTCTTAAAAAAAATCTCTGCTGTAATTTTAATAAATATTTTTCTTAACCAATTATTTGAGCAATGTATGGAAGCCTTGTTACACAATAACCAACTTGTTTCACTATGGAGATGTGATTTGACTTATATCTTAAAATAGAACCTGGTATTATATTTACATATCTGAATTATAAGATTTTGTTTTCATTGTAGAATAAAAATACATTCATTTATTTGGTTTATAATATTAAGGTGATATATATTATTTTTATTTATTATTTAAAATTTTTTTTTTTATTAGAAACTGAATCAAATATTTGAACTACTTAGAAGTGATTTGTAGTGAACTTGGTACCTTTTTTTTGTTGTGATTAAAATCAGATGGTCTGTAAGAATATTGTCAGTATTAAACTGGCTTTGGTGCCAAAATGTTACAAACCAGCTGGATGACTGATATATATTTCATATTCTTTGGAGTGGAATGGGGGAGTCGGTTTTCTCTTTTCAAGTGCAGAAAATTCATTTTTATATATTTGTCCTGAACAAATACGTTTGAAGTGTTGATGATTTAAAAAATTTTTTTTTTTTCAAGTTGCTATTGGTGTTGTCAAAACATGGGTTGAAAGCCTCATATATTATGAAACCTTTTGACGGGATATGTTTAAAGCTGTTCAATTAGTTTTATTTGTTTATAAGAAACAGTTCCATACTATATATCCCATGGCCAACAACAAACATTAAGAGATTAAATGGTTTTTAAGTTTTATTGTGAGATTTGATTTTATTATTGAGTGGCCTGTTTTCTCTTTAGTAAAATCCCCACCTGTATTGATTACAAGAAACTGCCAAATTTTATTGAAACTGAATATGCATTCTTTAACCCATTAGGCACCAAACGGGCTTTCTAGATTGTTTCTTCTGAGTAGAGAGAGTTCAGTTCTCACTGAGTGCCCTATACCTGTGGTCTTGTGTTAAAACTTGGCTAAAATAAATGAATTAATACATACATCTTTATATATACACACATACATACACATCTCTAAACCCCTCCCCCCAACACATGCCTATGTAACTTCCCCTCACTCTTGCATGAATTTGTACACTCCCTCACAACACATCTCTGTAATTTACCCTTCACACACATGTATCTCTAAAGCCCCCTCCCCCACATTTATACATCTCTGTAATTTACCCTTCACACACGTGTATCTCTAAACCCCCCCCCATTTATACATCTCTGTACCCCAACACATTTATGGGCACATATTTAATACTCAAATTCATGTCTATCACTTGAGATATATATATATATATATATATATATAATCTCCTCATTAAACACTATAGACATCCTTTGTCTACACATTTTTTTTATGTCCTTTTGAGTCGCTGCATTGATTTTATAGTATCAAGCGGAAATTGGTTAAACTCTGATAATTAATTGGTTCCCTAGTATCTTCTGCCTGATCTTGGGCCATCATCAGAGGTATGTATATTGCAAAAGCGATGTAACATTTGCATGTACATGACGACTATATAAGAGTTGAACATTTATTATTTATATATTTTTAAGTTTGGTTCTATCAGTAGTAGCAGTAGCTAAAAACATTTAAGTACATTAGTACTGGATTCAAAATTGATTCTATTGAGTTTAGGTAGTTTCATTCTGATACGGAGCGCTTTGAGATTCTGTAATTTTTGTTTGTTATTTTGTTGTTCTAGTATTTTGTTTTCAGTAAGAGTTTTCCAAAACTCAGGTTTTGGGCTAGGGTGGTTTTTTTTTTTTTTTTTTTTTTTTTTTTTTTTTTTTTAAATGTTGTGCTATTTAACTTGGTATCGGAGATGCATAGTGAGTCGTTTCGATAGAATAGTTGAAGTTAAACAAATGTATATACTGTTATAAGAACCAGCTCATTGGCCCAGTGGGTAGGGTGTTTGCCAATGGTCCAGGAGACCTGGGTTCAATCCCAGTTCGCGTCATACCAAAGACTTTAAAAATGGTACTTGATACCTCCTTAACACTCATCAATATAAGGTACATATCAAGGGTAAAGTGGAACAATCCAGGGAAAGGAGTAGTGCCCTCCCCTACACCTTGGTGTAGTAGCTATTGCAAAGGGAGCCTTCTGGTCGCCAACTCACTTATATACTGTTACTCTCAGATAGAATCTCCTAAAGTCCATGAAAATTGATATATAACATTTGTTTTTTGCAAAACCCCAATTGAGGAGGAGGAATTATTATCAAAAACTAAGCTGGAGGTTTAAAATTTGCTACTGTATATAAGTTTTATTTTTTTTATTAGGATCGGTAGGGAGTACTTGGGAATCAATTATTATGGGAGTTTCGTTGACCAATGCCCTCTGGATACTTTAAAATCAACTCGAAAGGATATATACAAAAATGTGTTGACAAAGGATGTCTATATTGTTCAGTGATATATATATATATATATATATATATATATATATTAATGAAGAAATGTTACCCAAATGCACACACACACTGCACTGACCTATATACCTTAACAAATGTATAATTTTTTCTGGAAACTGTCAAAAGGTGAAAGTAGCATCAAAGTCGTACAATCCAACAATAAAGAGTCTGTGCATTAAAAGAATAACCTTTATGTAAAATGTTTATCATGAAATTCTGAGTCCAATGTGTATACAATAAGTTTCCAGACTTTTTTTCGTATGGCCACTTTTATTGATAGTACACACATGAAACTCTAGTCCCCTTTGAAGTAATCTCCTCCGGCTGCAATGCACTAGTTGTACCGTTCCAACAACTTCTGCAAGGCCCCATGGAAGTCCTCTTGTGTGAGCGTGTTAATGACCGTCATCACAGCCTCTTTTATCTCCTCAATTGTCTCATAACGACAGCCTCTGAGCTTAGGGAATAACCAAAAGTCACAGGGAGCAAGGTCTGGACTATAGGCAGGTTGAGGAACTGTCTTGATGCCCATCTTGGTCAAATAGTCTGTGACAAGGATGGAGTTGTGGACTAGTGTATTGTCCTGGTGGAAATACCACTGACCCAATTTGAAGAGTGCTGGCCTCTTCCCAAGGAATCTCTTGCTGAACTCCCTTAAAACCTCAACATAGTAACCGTAACCATTTGGCCAATCAAGTCTGGTGTATTGACTTCCTTACTCCTCCCACACCTCTCATCATCCCTCACAGACTCCCTGCCTACTTTGAATCTCTTATGCTACTCAAAATCTGATGTTCGATTCATGCAAGATGGTCGAAAAGCAGTCTGAAGCATTCCATACGTTTCTGTGGCATTTTTTCCTAGTTTAAAGAAGAATTTTATTGCATATCTTTCTTCTAAAGTGTCCTGACGTCCAAATTGCATTTTTGAAATTCCCCAGCTGTGGTAATTAGGCTTTAGTAGGGTGTATTCCAATTGCAGCTGTAGCTGTTCATTTGAACGTGAAATAATAAAAATTGGTCAGTCATCTCATAAGATGTATAGCATTTTCAAGACTCTACGACAATTTTAAATGCCTATACGAAAAGTTTGGAAACTTATTGTATGCACCTCGTAAAATGTTCTTTTTAGACGGATTTGTCTCAGAATTCATTTAATTTATTTGATGGTATTGTAGACATATAAACTTAGTTGACAACCTTAGTCGAGGGCGATCAGAAGGCTCCCTTTTCAATAGCTACTACACCGAGGTGTAGGGGAGGGCGCTACTCCTTTCCCTGGATTGCTCCACTTTACCCTTGATATGTACCTTATAATGCTGAGTGTTAAGGAGGTATCAAGTACCATTTTTAAAGTCTTTGGTATGACGCGACCTGGGATTGAACCCAGGTCTCCCGGACCATTGGCAAACACTCTACCCACTAGGCCATTGGTTATATACACAAAGCATTGAAAAATGTCACATTTGATAGATTCAGATGATTAGTATTGAATTCAATCTCCACAATGGGTTGTCCAGAAGTTAGGTCTTCAAAATGCAAAAAATTCACCGTAACTATTTAAACTGAAGTTCTTGTATGATCTTTAAAATTTTGACCTTACCCATTTCAAAGCATAACTTAGGATAAGAGGGAAAAGTTTGGGGGAAATAGTCATGGGACAAAGTCAGTGTCTATTGCTTTTTAATGAATAAAGCATGTCCTATGTTTTTAGCTTGCCTTAGCCATATTTGATAAAGACCCACTTAAAATTACAAGTCTTATGGGACAACTGAAGTATAGAAAAACAAAAAATAACAAAACCTGATATTACCCCATTAGCTAAATTTGCTACATTAAAAGCTTAATAAGTATTAAGAATGAGTGGATGTTATGGTTAACAAGTCTATCTTTAAGGGGAATGACTTCCACCCCCTTAACCTCGGTTATGTCTGTGTTCTTATCAATTAATTGATACCTGATAGACATTTTAAGTCTTTCAACATTTTCTTCCAATTCTGTTTAAAACAAAAACGATTTTTTTTTATTTTTATTTTTTATTTTTTTTTTAACTTTTCAAATCGATCTAAATGTTTAAAGCTTTCAAACTTTTTCTTTTTTCTAAACTGAAATTTTCAGAAACAAATGATATTGCTGTTTATCTAAATTTTAGATGGGAAACCAATGCTTTGGCGTTCATATGTTGTTCAGATTTGAAATGTAAACAAATATGAGATAAATATTGTTTTTTTTTTTTCATACCCGAAACCCCAAACCAGCTCGGACTTATTAAAATAAAAGGAAAAAAAATTACCAACCTTTATACCTGTTTTTTTATAAGATATATAAGTGTGTGTGTTTTTTTTATATATATATATATATATATATATAAAACAATATATAAGCAATAATGATATTGCGCCATGATTTAAACAGTTAAGTTTTGATAATTGTTTTTAATCATTGCCCAATATTTTTATTATAATATCGTTTTATCCTGAATATTGAGTTCCATTAATAATGTGTGTATTTGTTTGGGTTTTATGGCATATCAACCTTTCTAGGTTATTCAATACCAAATTCATTTTTATACAAATAAACTGTTCTATTTCAAACAATTCAGTTAAGCATAAGTACAGTTTTTTGTCAAAAAGATGTCTATTTCAAGCTATTTAGTTTAGTCAAACAGTTCTAATTCAAATAATTTTGTTTAGTATAAGAATAGTTTTTGTTTACATACAGTTAAATGTCAAAACAGTTCTATTTCAAACAATTTTGTTTAGAGTAGTACAGTTTCAATGTCAAAAACAATTCAGTTAAGTATGAGTATGCTGTTTACATGTCAAAACAGTTCTATTTTAAGCAATTCATTGCCCAGTCAACTAGGGCTGTAGAATACACTGACTACATCTATGCAGAGGTGGTAAGACACCCCCCAAACGAGTGTCCTAGATATGACACTAAACAATCTGATGGTAAGGTTTTAGTGATACTGGAGCTTTGAGGAATGCGGAGTGCCCCTTCATTGCCATTGCTTCCAGGTTGGTCCACTGTGGCCTGGAATGGTAGCACCTGATAGGGCTCTATCTATGAGTTAAATAGAACTAACTGCATACTTATGCTAAACTGAATAGCTTGAAATAGAAATGTTTTTGACAATTAAACTGTACCCACGCTAAACTGAATTGTTTGAAATGGAACTGTTTTTGACATTGAAACTGTACTCACACTAAACTTAATTATTTAATATAGAACTGTTTTGACATTTAACTCTGTGTAAACAAAATCTGTACTTATACTAAATTGAATTAGCTGAATTAGAGCTGTTTGAATGAACTGGATAGCTTGAAATAGAAGTGTTTTTGACAAACTATGTACTCATGCTAAACTGAATTGTTTGAAATGGAACTATTTGCATAAAAATGGATTTGGCATTAAATAAACTACAAAGGTTGATATGCCATAAAACCCTCCCAACCAAACCAATCAAGCAATTCAGTTTAGCATAAATATGCAGTCTAGTTCTATTTGATCCATAGATAGGACTCTAACTGGTGCTACCACTCCGGGGCCAGAGTGAAGCTGGGAGCGACGGCAATTAAGGTGTACTCTGCATTCCCCAAAGCTCCAGCAGTTCTGGAACCTCACCATCAGATTGTTTTGCGTCATACTCATCACACTTATTGTGTGTAGGAGGGGTCTTACCCCTTCTGCTGAGATGCAGTTGGTGTATTCTATAGCCCCATTCAACTGTGTGTGTGTGTGTGTGTGTGTGTGTGTATATATATATATATATATATATATATATATATATATAGTAGGGAGACACATGCTTACATCTTTATATACATAAACAACTCATTGTGTAAACGCATATCTGTATGCCCACACACATCTATCACTACTTATATGAAGCCCCCATAACACTGTACCTGTGTGTGTATACATACGTAACTACCTCTCTCTCTCTCTCTCTCTCTCTCTCACACACACTTTTCTCTACATATATGCACAGAGCTCTATCCCTTTACGTACATGCATACACACACACACACACACACACACACACACACACACACACTGCATCACCAACTAACATATTTCTCTTCGTAAGAACTTTTTAATAAGTCTAAACAATCCTTTAGTGAATGTCAAGGTTAAATTTTACTGAGTCGTTTTTGGTATCCTGTCTGTTTATAAAGCGTTAAAACAGAAAGTTAAAAAAAGACACTTTATTGTGAACTTGTGGGAACTTGTTGGCTCAAGTAAGACGCACTCTCACTAAGAAAAAAAAAATCAGTCTCTCCAACAGGAAAAAAAAATGTACAGAAAACATTTTAGAAAAAGAAAAAAAGAAAATGAAACTTTGTATTTCATTGGCTTATATTGAAAAGTAAAAAGGTTGCTTCATGTCCTGTCGTGGAATATTTTGTTGTTATGCGATCGGTCATTCACTAGAATCCTGCTTTGTTCTTTTCGATTTGGAACAAATAATAAATCATTCTTGCACGTCTACACTGAAGTTTTATATGCTGTTTGGGGGCAGTTGGCAGGGGAAACTGCTAAAAACCCAGTGAGAGAAAACATCAGAGAATTGGGTGACATTTTTTTGCATCCTATTGAGGGAAACATAAATTAAACATTTACGTGTGTCTCCCTCCCTCCCGCTCTCTCTCTCTCTCTCTCTCTCTCACATATATGTAGTCTAAAATATTTATATACATAGTCTTTGCTACAGTTTTAGCCAGGCTTGTGCAGAGATCCAAGAGCGTATATAGAGGTGTGCGTGCACGTGTCAATATTGTTGCTTGTGTTATATTAGTTATATAATTTCCTTACTTGGTTAGGCAACCAGTCTAGGAGAAGGAAAATGCTGAATTCAAACCTGGCTTATTCCACGTAAAGATTGACCTCATCATATCTTGATTGATGAAGTGTTGGGTAAAATCATCCTCGAAACTATATATCTTATTTATTCATCTGCTGGTAAATTGTAAAGCAAACAAGGCTCTTTTGACTTGATAAGTCAACCACTCTAGGAGAAGGAAAACTCAGTTTGAGCTTGCTTTATTCTATTTACAAGATTCCTCTTGTATCACATCTTGTCCATGGCAGAGGGGTTGGATGAATTCATATTTGGGTAGGAGTTCAAATCTATATCCCAGTCGGCTGGGGCTGTAAAATATACCAACGGCATCTCTGCTGAGGGGTAAACCCCCCCCCCACTCCACCAGTATGACATCAAACCATCAGATGGTGAGGCTCCAGTAATGTTGGAGCTTTGGGGAATGCAGAGTACTTTTTCATTACCATCACTCCCAGGTCCACTTTGGCCCGGAGTGGTAGCACCTGACAGGGTCTTATCTATGGGTCAAATAGAACTGTTTGACATTTAAACAGTGCAAACAAATGACATGCTAAATTGAACTGCTTGAAATAGAACTATTTGATCATTTAACTGTGCGTGAACAAATGATGCTTAATCAAATTGTTAGTGATGCGTAGCAACACTTGGAGCTATTTAACTTGACTTATGCTAAATTGAATTGTTAGAAATAGAACTGTTTGATCATTTAACATTTTATATCTACAAAATGTGTTTACAAATCATATATATATAAAAACAGGATCTGGCATTAAATAACCAATAATGGTTGATATGCCATAAAACTAAAAAGAACAAAGCTGTTTAAATTTTTCCTAACTCTAATACCCTTGAGAAAAGTATAACCAGCTACTCTCTCTCCAGCTTTAAGTAAATAGTAGGGCAGGCTGTCTTAGACTTAGATATGGCAACTTGTCTAGGAGAAAGAAAACTCAAAATTCAAACCTGTTAAAATTCACTTAAAAAAAACTGACCTTGTGTCACATGTTGTTCTTGCAGAAGGGTTGGTAAATACATATTTGGGTATTCATCATCGGGGAGTGATTATTAAGCTGTTAACTGTGCCATTGTCTATTGGGTGGAGCATTTGCCAATGGTCCCGGAGATCAGCATTCAATCGCAGGTTGAGTCATACAAAAGACTTGAATACTGGTTCTTGATGTGTCCTTGCTTAACTCTCAGCATTATAAGGTATGGATCAAGGTTAAGTAGAGCAATCCAGGAAAAAGAGTAGCGGCCTTCCCAACACCTTGTGGTAGTAGCTATTAAAAAGAGAGCCTTGGGGCCCATAACTTTACTTAATAGACCATTACTTCTGTTTAATGAGTTTATCCCGACTGGTTGCCGCCCTATCATAGTATTGCATTAAGCTAATAGGTGTGGAGCAGTAGCAGCCCAATTTCTCCAGGTTATTTGTTATTGTACTAAATTTGATCCTTACTGAGTGCCTGATTCTTTTGGCTCTTTGCTGGGTAACCCTTGACATTACTGATAATTTTTTTTTCATCTCTTATGAGGTTTTCTGGGTTTTTTTTCTTTCCAAATTTTCTTTCTTTCTCTTCTTTTACTTCTCTCTCTCTCTCTCTTTCTTTCTCTTCCTTTTCTTCACTTCTCTCTCTCTCTTTCTCTTTTCTCTTCTTCCCTCTTCTCTCTCTTTCTTTCTCTTCCTTTTCTTCTCTTCTTCCCTCTTCTCGCTCTTTCTTTCTCTTCTTTTGCTTCTCTTCTTTTGCTTTTCTTCTTCCCTCTTCTCCCTTTCTTTCTTTTCCTTTTCTTCACTTCTCTCTCTTTTTTCTCTTCTTCCCTGTTCTCTCTTTCTTTCTCTTTTCTTCTCTTCTTCCCTCTTCTCTCTTTCTTTCTCTTCCTTTTCTTCCCTTCTCTCTCTCTTTTTTTCTCTTCTTCCCTCTTCTCTTTCTTTCTCTTTTCATCTCTTCTTCCCTCTTCTCTCTCTTTCTTTCTCTTCCTTTTCTTCACTTCTCTCCCTCTCTCTCTCTCTTTTTTCTCTTCTTCCCTCTTCTTTCTTTCTCTTCCTTTGCTTCTCTCCTTCCCTCTTCTCTCTCTTTCTTTCTCTTCCTTTGCTTCTCTTTTTCCCTATCTCTTTCTTTCTCTTCTTTTGCTTCTCTCTCTCT